>JAJIBD010022191.1:0-235471 GCA_021461705.1 Cryptotis parvus
GTGAGATCAGCAGCATCATCTAAAGAACCAGGGTCCACATCCACGTCTGCATCCCTAGCAACAGAGTCAAGGTGTGCGTGTGCAGGACCTGGGAACAGCCAGTGGAGGCAGGACACATAAGGGTGTGGAGAGCAAGAATCTGCCTTCCCTGCACTCGGATCTGGAAATCACCATCCAGCCAGGAAATTCAAAGCAACAGAGCACTTCCCGGCCTGTGTACAGCCCTTTACCCTACAGTACAACCCTTGTAGGGAAGCAAAACATCCTGGAGCCAGCAAAGTCAGGTACATGGAATCCTCAGGGTTAGGCAGGCAAGTGTGACTTTATTTCGGGCCCTCAATAGCTTGTAAGGTCCAGCAGAGAGGCTCGCCTGTCCATGAGCCCTCCAAGCTACTCAGGGTGTTACAATGGACAACCACAAAATTCCTGTTAAGGGCACCTTTAATGTAAAGAACCAGTTCTGTGAGCAAAGCACTTCTTTCCCCTCAACGGGTTGCCAGTGTAATTAGAACTGATGGAAAATAAGCGCCTATATCTCCGTTTTTAAAAGTCTACATGGAAGCCTTGGAAATATTGCTGAATTATAAAAGAAATTGACTTGGATACTTTTCCCCCCATTTTATTGTTCCTGCAAAGTCTCCAACGTGGGATTTCTATAGTTTAGAGAGTAAGGACGCATTTTTTCCTTCTCTGAATCGGTGCGTATTCAATTATATGTAAATCAGTCCACAGAAATAAATATCCATAGTTAAAGGATATTTAAACTGTTAAAAGCTTTTTTCTTAACTGTTCACAGTTGAAAAAAGAAAAGTATTTCTAGAATCCTGGTAAGCTTAAACATCTTCCCCTTTCACAATACACAGTGGAACTTTCTTGGGGATTGTGGTTTCTTCTGGGCTGTTCCCGACTCAGAACAGGCCTGGAGTGGGAATCACAGTATGAATCTGATTTTGAAGCATTTCTATGTTAATCTCCTTTCTTAAGAAGAAAAAACGTTTCCCCTTTCTTCACAATCAAAACACACACTGGGTTACAGAAGCCGAATCAAAATTAAGAAAAGTTGTCCCTGTATTTAAAAGGGCTTAAGATGGTCCTTCACTTGCTGGAAACTTTGTTACAAATTTCATTTTAAATCACCTTTATTTCCCCAATATCTGACTTCAATTTGCTTCTATTCCTGGGCAGGCCATAAACCCCCATGTTCCCACATGTCTCTCTCCCTCAACTGAGTCTGGCCACAGGCCGGGTCCACCTGTTTAATGTCCCCACACCCAGCACTGCAAGCAAGTCCAGTGCACCCAAGACAGAATTCCCGAGCTGCAAACCTATTCCTCCCCACTTCTTTCATGTCAACCGAGGAAAGCTCTAGATTTGTGCTTTCCGGGGGTTGAAGAGTTAGGGGACAAGCGAATTCGTTCCTGCCCTCACAGGCCACTTTCGGCACATCACTGTGGAAATTTGAGACATGCTTAGCATGCGACCACGCCCAGGTCACCTGGCTCCAAGTGGTAATAGTCTCCCTGGCCCTTGTCCTGCTCTCCTACACAGTAATTTTCTCACTGCAACCAGATGGAACCTTCTGACATACATAAAGAGGATCATGTCACTTTCATGTTCCAACTATCTGGGACCACCCGCATCAGCTACCAGCGAGAGCCGAAGTGCTCACCGAGGGTCTGGACAATGCTCCCTGATCACTTCTCTCCCTCCAGCTCTGCTCCAGCCCAGTGAGCTCCACACACCAGACCTGTTTCCATGGCAGAATCTTTTGCCCTGGCTGCTCCTCAGCCACACACTCTTGCACAGGTCTCTGAAGACTTCACTCACCGTCTCAAGTCTCTACACAACATCAGCCTGGTGCCCCACAGAGGGAGCCTCCCCATTCCTGACCCAGTGCCCCCAGCCCCAGCTGACCCTGCCTTCCCTTTTACTCATCACTGGCAGGGAGAGCAGCTTCTGCCAGCTTTCCCTGCTGGAACAGAAACCCACCAGGCCAGGGCTCTCTGCTTTGTTCAGGACAGTGCCCAGATCATGGCAGACCCTCACTTGATATTTGATGAATGAACAAATGAAGCTGTTCTTGGGGGTGAGGCCGCCTATTTGGTCAATAGGGCTGGTCCTCTCCTTCATACACATCTCACACTGACAGCAGTAGTGAGTGGAGCCTGGTGGCCACAGGGACTCCCTGTGGCAGAAAGAGCAGAGACACTGTGAATGCCAGCCTCGAATGGGTGCAGACTACAGGCCATGCGCTGGCACTCTCTCCTCCATAGGGGTCTCAACATGGGCTCCAGCCTGGCAGGACTTTTGGTGAATGGGATGAGGTAGGCAGCTAAGTCAGTAGGGCCGGAGGCCGCCCCTGAATACAGCTGAATAGATGCTACAAAATTAGATCCCCTGCTCCATCAGCTGTCGGGGTTGGGTGCGGGGGGCAGGGGGCAAAGTAAGATGTAGCTCTGCTTCCTAAGGTTGCCGTGCCTGAGACTAGTGTGCGAAGGGCAGAGAAGCAAAGCCCCCTTGCCATCCACACCCCCACCACACACTCCAAGCAATAAAGTTTCCTCCAGGCTCTGGTCACAAGCTAGACAGTGAGCTAAGGAATCCCCCAAGGTCCCTCTGAACTGAGGGAGAAGGACCAGGGATGGGGTGGCCTTAGAGTGTGTGAGATCTTCTGACAAATCTCACACAGAGTCAAGGACGGCCAGGCCTGGGGATATTCAGCTCTCCCTGATCATCTCCCGCTCAGGCCACTCCCCAGACACTCTGCTTCTCAGCTTGGTGCAGGTCTGAGCAAAACCAAGGGACAGGGATTCTTGGGGATGTTGAGCCACCGGCACTAAAGCAGATAAGCTTGAGTGCATAGAGGCATTTTCAGGCTCTGCTTTCAGATGGATTCAGGGAATTTCTAAGCGATGGTTCTGAACCAAACACACCACAAGCAGAAAGGGCAAGCCCAGCTTCCAAGTTCCAAGCGCTGACGGTGACATCCAGAGAGAAAATGAGCGAATGAAAGAGGCAACGGCAAATTACGATATTAAAAATTCATTCCCACTTAGCAAATTTGCTATTAGCATCACAATTCAGGATATTTTAATAATTAGAGCCTCATTGAGGTGTGATAATCTGATACCTCCCCTGATGGGGTTTAAGGAGACCAAGAAAAATCCCTTTTCCCAAGTAGTGTTTTTCCTACAGCCTGAGGTTGTCTGCTCAGGCTGGACACAGCTGACTGCCCCCCCACTCACACCCCCACACTCACACCAAGGAGGAGGACCACAGCCACCCAGGTCACACTCTCCCTGCAGATGAAGGGGATCCTGTGTGAGGGGTGACGGAGCACTCCCCATGATATTGCCCTCCCTGAGAGCTTCAGTCTCATGAGAGCTCTGGTCAGGGAGGGAGCACCAGGAGCGGACACAAACCTAGCACAGGCCAGGCCCTGTGGTCCAGCCCCAGAGCCACAAGGTCCCTCAGTTCAGACGTATCCCTGAAGTCTCCTGAGCACTGAACCATCCAGCCTGTACCAGGGGCTGAGCACCTGCAGGAGTATGCTCGGGGCCACCAGCACTGCTGAACATGTGGCCCCTGTTTTTAAAAAAGGAGAAGAGCTCTCAGAGGACCATGCTTTTATGAACAGAGAATTCACAGGAGCAATAGTACGGACTAGGCAGCACGATGCCCTGCATGAGGGCCCAGACACCCCCACCCCCAGTCTATTTCCTGGTTTCCTGCAGAGTTGCTGGAATAGGGGTGTAGAGGGGGCTCTTCCTAGGTTATCTCCAACATGCTCCCTTCATGTTCTGACCAGCCAAGTCCACAGGAATTAAGCCCCCATCAAACAATGATCCTGAGCACCCCAGTACCACCATTTCCAACAGCATCTCTATGGAAGAGGTGTTTATGCTGGGGACAATGGCCCCTCAGATACAGACACACACACACACACACACACACACACACACACACACACACACACTACACATACACACACACTCACTGATCTCTGCTCTCTCCATTTAAAAGTCAGCAGCAAGATAAATTCACCAATCCTGACTTGCTCTTGCTGTCTTTCTAAGAAATGACCAAGTCCAGCCCCCTCAGGCTTCTTCCCATCACAGTTCCATGAGGCGCTGTTGAAGCCGCACTCACAAGCCCCCAAATGCCCACACCAGGGGGGACCAGCATATTCTCTGCCAGCTACAACCTCTTTGTCCTCCTACTCACTCATTGGAGCTCTAGTTTCAAACGGCTATAAGTCTGGTTAGTTTCTGAGTTGGAGGGATGAAATTGGACCATTTTCACCATCATTCCTATTGCTTTAATAGATGAGTCCTTACTCGACTAGTCTGGTAGTGCTCTGGTTAGTGGAATGGTTTATGACAAAGGGATAATCTTTCAGAAAATGGCTCAAAAATGGATATACATATTCAATAGAAATCCATATTCAATCAGTGAAAATCAAAAGAGCTTAAGTCTATCCTCTGCACATTAAAAAATGAGTCAGGGGCTAGCGTGACAGTGCAGTGGACAGGGCACTTACCTTGCACACGGTTAACCTGTGTTCAATCCCTGGTGCCCCACATGGTTCCCTGAGTCCTGACAGGGGTGACCCCTGAGAGCACTACCAGATGTGGTTCTAAAAAACAAACAAACAAATGATAGAAATGGATTACAGACCTACATGTAAAACCTAGAATTTCTAGAAGGAAGAATAGCAAAGGCCTTAAATATGATGATCAATATATCAACCTTAGAACAAATTGATAAACTGTATTTCATCAAAATTCACAGCTATCATTCCTCTAAATCGCTGAAAAGAACAAAAAGACGAGTCACCCAGGAGAAAGTATTTGGAAATGATAGATGCCATCAAGGATTTGTATCCCTAATCTTTAAAGTATTTTCAACACAAGCTTTCAAGCCATTCAATTTTTAAATGAACAAAAATGTGACCAGATATTTCATGAAAGAAGATACATCAATGGCAATTAGGCACCTGAAAAAAAGTATTCAACACATCTTTTTTTGTTAGGGAAATGCAAATAAGAAGCACAGTGAGAACATTAAATGTAGGCAAAGGGATATACATGATAACCCCTAAATGTATGTATTGCAAAAGAAGAAGGGAGGAAAAAGGAGGAAGAAGGAAGGAGGAGGAAGAAGGAAGGAGGAAGAGGAGGAGGAGGAGGAGGAAGGAGGAGGAGGAAGGAGGAGGAGAAGAAGAAGAAGAAGAAGAAGAGGAGGAGGAAGAGGAAGAAGAGGAAGAAGAGTAGGAAGAGGAGGAAGAGGAAGAGGAAGAAGAGGAAGAGGGAGCCTGTCATAGAAGCAGGGGTGGGGAGGGAATCAGGGGACATTGGTGCTGGGAACAGTGCACAGGTGGAGTGCAGGATGGGTGCTGGAACACTGTATGACTGAAACCAATCATGAACAACTTTGTAACTGTACATCTCATGATATAATTAATAAGAATATTAATATGATATAATTAATAAGATAAAATTAATAAGAATAAGAAGTTAAAGCACAGTGAGGGGCCAGGGAGAGAGCACAAGCAAGAGAGCACATGCCTAGCATGTGTGAGATCATATCCCTGGTATTGCCTGCCTTCTCCAGCACTGCAAGGTGCAGTCACAGAGGTCCCTAAGAACCGCCACACTGCCAGGCCAACACTGCAGGAGTGACCCCAAAACTGGCTGAAAAGAACAAGAGCTTCAGACCAAGCTTTGGTGAGTCCTCTGAAGCACTCGTGCTGCTGGTAAGAAAGCCAAGGTGTAGAATTCTACTGGAAAACATTAGTTCTTTCTTAAAATGCCACCTGGCAGGGATACACACTCTACCTCTCCACTCCAGGCCTCTAATGAGAAGAAATGGAAGGAGATGCTTCACTCAAAGGCAGTACTTGATTATTCATTGCGGTACCATAGTCCTAAGCTGGAAGCAACTGAAAACAGAGGATAAACAAACTTTTTATGTCTGTGATATAACAGTACTCAACAATAAAGAGAAGTAAGCTACTGATAAATGTAGTGATGTGGATAGTCACAAGACAAAGATGATAATGAACAGAACAGAAACCATGAATATAAATCATAGAGGCCTTACATGCTGCCAACCCTGAACTGGTTCTCTGAGCACAGAGCTGGAGTAAGTACCCCAGTTGTGGCCCAAGGCTACTGTCGGGGATGCCGCTGGGGTCCCCGACAGTGTCAGGACAGAAGTTCTCTTCTACCTCCGAGGACGCCAGGGGAACAGATAAAAACTCACGGAGTCCGGTGCAGTTCCAAAAAGGCTTTTAATAGTACAAAAGCTCTTCCAAAGCACTCCAATATAATGAACAAACTCCTAGCTCTGGTCCGAATTTAGACCATACAAAAGAGCCTAAGTCTCCCACCAAAGAGAGAGGATCTCACCCGAGATGAGTCCTACCCAGAAGAAGAAGGAGCAAAAGGCCAAAAGATCAAAAAGCCAAAAAGTCAAAAGCAGAAGCCAAAAGCCAGCGGAGCCAAAACCCAAGGCTAAGGGGCCTCAAGTCAGTCCCCTTATATACACCAAAGTAATCCAATTTGTGACAGGGAGAGTCATGTCAACAAAGAACCCTAAACAAAGTGTAGAAGAGCAGTGCCACACCCTACTGCAGGTATAAACAAAGGTTATGCCAAGGACTAATCCTGAGATTATCTCTTATGTAAAACACTGGAGAGAGAGAGAGAGAGAGAGAGAGAGAGAGAGAGGGAGGGAGAGAGAGAGAGCTGATATAAAGTAATACATCTTAATTTCATGAGCTTCTAATCTAGATGGTACCCACAAGGTCCTTATTATTATCTGCACCAGGGTGATTCGGTGTATCTTGTTCTCGTGTACTGAAAGGGTCACACTCGCCTGCTTAGAGCAAACTAGTATGATCATTCCTATAGTCTTCCTATAGTCTCAACGTAGCCAGGGTGGTAGTCTCCTGGTAAATTCTAACTGTCCCACGCTGGGTGCAGTGGGTATAAAGAGGAGCTGTGCCCAATCTAGAAAACATAGAAATCTTAGTAGATGCGTAAGTCAGAAGTTATTCAATCAAGGTGACTTCTGTAACTGCCACACCCTCTAGCAGTGTTTACATAGAAGAGAGGTTTCATTAGAATGAAACTTGGCTTAAATAGATTAAGCTGTGAGTGGGCAAAACAACAAAGCTCCCAGATTAGCTAGATCTGTCATCCAACAGTCTACCTCCCCAGATTATCCGTGAATACTATATGTTTCCATTTATATGAAAGTCTGGGAAACGCAACTGTATTCCATTTATTTCACCAGCCTAACAGAGGCAGGCAGCAGAAAGTATTTGCATAGTCTGGGATAGGAGCAAGCATAGAAAGACCTCCAAAAATCACTAGTTATGATGCATATGCTTATCTCAGTTGAGATGATGGTGCCATGGGTATTTTATATGTGTGTGTAGTAAATATTAAGTTTTAAATATGTGCCCTTTGGGGCTGGAGCGATAACCCAGTTGGTAGGGCATTTGCCCTTGCATGAAGCCAGCCCATGTCGGCCGGGTTCGATCCCTGGCATCCCATATGGTCCCCTGAGCACCGCCAGGAGTAATTCCTGAGTGCAGAGCCAGGAGTAAACCCCTGATCATTGCTGGGTGTAACCCAAAAAGCAAAAATAAATAACTAACTAACTAAATAAATAAATAAATAAATAAATAAACAAATAAATATGTGCCCTTCATTGTATGTCCAATATTTCCCAACAAAGATGTTATAAAAGGATGAAGTCTAGGTTTGTAATCAGCTCAACACTTGACTATAAGATCTTTTGCTAAAACATAAAGAATCAACAAGCCTCTTGGTAAAAACCTCCCAGATCAACAGCTGAGCTTTAAGATAAGATCCACAAAGCCTAACTTTCACCTAGCATAAAGGGCCCATACAAAAACAGGCGCCTAAATGTAGCATCATGGTTGGGGTGGAATTTTTACCATGAAGTCAGCTGTCACAAGATATGCAGAAACTGTACCAGGTTTTAAAAGTGAGCTATACTGGCGTACACAGGCTGCAGGTCTGGACTAAAAGGAACCACAACTGCTCAGACTGTACAAAGGCCTCTGGACCTTGCACAGCCAATGGCCAGGAGGCAGGCTGGCTGCCAGCAAAGCCCCTTTCCTCTGAAGAAGGCCTGGGGTGTGATGGAAGAACAAGCTGATCTCAGGCAGAGCCATGGTGGTGGATGACAAAGCAACGTGGGGCAGCAGGAAGCAGAGCTGTGTCAGAAGGAGGAACAGTCCCTGCCTGGGAGCAGAGCGCAGGCAGCACCTTGGCCCAGCCCGCACTGCTGGATGCTGGAGGGTCAGTGGCTGCTCTGCCTCCCCCCAGAGTCCACGCTCTTGGTGCCGTTGGGCAGCTGAGCCTTTTCACCTCTGCCTGCAGAGTTTCCGGAAGACACTCAGGGGTCACTTTTGGCCATTGGGCCTCCAGATAAAGAGATGCACCTGGACTGCACGCAGATGCCAAGATGCAGGATTCCTAGCATTGGTGCATGAATAAGAGCGCCAGTGGGGTCAGGTGGGCATCTGCAGAGGGGAAGAACACTTTGCAGGTAGCCTGGCCATGAGTCATTCTGGCCAAGGGGCAGATTGCAGGAACTTGATTGCATAAACAGTTCAAGTTCTCAATAAAAAAAAAAACTTTGGGGGAGAAGCTTTGCAGCTCCACTGGCAAATTGTAGAATCTATCCCCAAACCCTTTGCCTCTAGACTGACTGTCCAGTTTCCCAGCCAATAGGCTGCCAAACGAGGTGCCCTTTCTAAGCACCCTGAAACTCCGATTCTGCTGCCTTCTTCCTGGATTGCTTGCATGCACCCATGCCTGAGCCAGCCTGCTGCCATCTGAAAGATTCGGGAGAAAAGAATGCGGAGCCTCAGCTCACTGTATCACTGTATCACTGTCTTCCTGTTCATCATCGATTTTTCTCGAGCGGGCCCCAGTAACATCTCCATATGTCCTGTCTCATGCTAGTAGAGCCCAAGGGCATCTGCTTGCTCCAGGAACATAAAGAGCCTCAATCCATTCCAGAATGAGGTCTATAATTGTTACTGGTATTTGGCATATCAAATACAACACGGGTAGCTTGCCAGGCTCTGCCGTGCAGATAACATACTCTTGTAGTCATCTCTAAGTCCAGCATTTATTGATGAACCGCGGCGCGCGCAGGCCACGCCTGAGCCAGGCTGTAATAGGCTGGTCTGCTGGGTGGAGTTCTGATGAGAGGGAAGTTCGTTGTGGAAGATGGCGGCCCTCATGGAGTGGGGGGTCGTCTGGCTTGTTGCAAGGCTCTGCTGGGGTGGCGGGCCAGGGCTAGAACCCGCCATCCCCTCCTGGGCGCCCGTGGCGGCTGGGCACAGGGAGAGCAAGTAGCAGCTCTGCCCCATGTCTGTGAGTCTCTCAGAGCTTCAGCTCAGCCACACAAACTCCAACAAGCATTAACGTGGGAGAGATCACAGTTAGGACCAGACATGTGGTCCAGAGAAGCCCCACCTCAAAAGGCAAACTGGGAGCTACTTGCATACTTGGATGACATCACTGGACAACGGAGACATATGCCTTATCTTTTTCCATCTGCACAATCACCAAAATAAATGGTGCCAATCTTACTCCTATTTCACAGTTAATATGAGAGCTACAGCAAACTGCATGTAGCAGGAGACCCGGGCTCCCTGCCATGAATTCTCTGAAGCCAGAGCTCTGTCCTGCTGCTTGACCCAGGCTCAGGTTCTCCTTCTAGGCACTTGGGGAGAAGCTCACCTACAGCAGGCTTTCTGGGCTAATTCTGTGCAATGAAACTCTAAGTGAAGGTCAAACGTGTAACTCTCAGGACAATGACTCTCGGAGAAGATGGTTTGCCATGTCCCCTTCTGGCCACAGTGCCCACCAGCTGCTGAAGGCTCATCAGCCCCCAGTTAGTCCAGGGCTGGTTCGCAAGAGCGTGAAATCAATGTTTGGGTCTAAGTCCCTGAGATGTGGGATTATCACTGCAGCGTGGCCTAGCCCACCTCCACAGATACAGCAGCTGAGCCAAGATTAAGCCTCATATCTATGTCATTCCAGAGCCCGAGCTCTTTATTCGCCAATGAAGAGGTGAATAAATGACTCTGGTCCAAAGGACAAGACCCATAGGGCTCAGTGAAATGGAAAAGAGAGGAGAGGGAAAAAAAAAGATGAAAGACAATAAATCGATGCTCCTGAATCAGCTGAGGTCAGGGCCCGCACATTCTCTGCAGGGCTCAGACAAGAGGCAGAGCACCTGCAGAGCCCAGGGAAACAGGGTTCCTCCTGCCACTGCCCTTTGAGAGCAGAGCTGCTGCTGCCTCCCAACGGCTGGGTTCTAGAGCAATCTGCTCAGAGCAGGCGCTGCAGGGCAGGAGCACAGATGTGGTGCACAGACCTTTTCTCTGCTACAGGAGCTCCATCAGTCCCCAGGGCCACAGGGGCCCGACACACACCTACACACAGCCCAAGCTGTCTCTGCACACCGCCTCCCCCAATTTTTAAGGGGAGAGGGATCAGGGTGGCTTTCTCAGCACCCCATTCCTCAGAACCATTCTCACCCCATTCCAATTCAAAACCCACCAAGATCACCTGGCTTGGGAGTCCTTCATTCCACATCCCCTGCCGCCCACCAGCAACTGGCTATTCAGATTCAATTGATCAGCCCCTACTTTGAATTCGCCAATTGAATTTTCCAGATATCAAACTTTAATTCTATGCAAATCAACAAATGCTTATCTCCAGCCTGTTATGTGCACAGAGCAATGGCTGGGAAATAAATAAAACATCTTCCTTGCCCCCAGGGACTCACCATCTAGGGAAGGAGAAAGATAGGGAGTAAAAGGGGGCCATAACTCAAGGTGGAGTGTGATAAGGGGCGGTGAGAGAGGGACAAGAGCAGCCTGTAAACAGGAAGGACTAGAGTGTGGCGCTCTCAGTGTTCAGAGCCAGCTCCTACTGTTTGTGTTTTGCTGGAATGTTTCTACCATGCAATTCTTATTGTTTTGCCTCGACAAGGAGTAGTTCTTAGGAACATAATTAAACTTCTGTGATGAGCTGGTTGCCGCCGTGGCGGTAATTACTGTGCAAAGGTGCAGCAGCAGATGCGGCACTGTGGGAAGAAAGGGGCCGCCCAGGCTTTGAGCTGCACTCCCCTGGGAGACGATCCTGGCTCCTCTCTGAGCTGGGGGGCCAGGCACCCTCACAAAGGCCCCTGCTTCCAGCCACAGGCTTAGGCCAACCCCCTGGGAAGCTCAGGGCTGCTGTCTTTCTATGACAGCGAGTCCCTCCAGGAGACATTTCTCTCGACCCTCTTCACTGCTTTTCAGCAATCATGTAGCCTAGCAGCCGCCCCCAACCCTGGAGGGGGGTTCTGCAGCACCCCTGTGGATGCCTGGAATCGTGAATAGTGTGACCCCTGTACCCAAGACCCCCTGAAAGCGCTTTTTACTCTCCGTACTCTATTCCTGTGAAAAACTTGTCTGATAAATGGGACTTGGTATGGGATGAATGGCAGCAGTAATAAGATGGAATGACGGCCATGTGGTACGATCCACAGCTATGTGAATATGGCCCGCGCTGAAAATACCATACTGTATGGAAACATTTCAGTCGGCAGCAGACCCAGATAACTGAAGTCACCCAAAAAGCAAAACCTTGTACTGAAGAGGGACTGCTCAATTAGCATTTCTAACACCAGGGGAGTGTGGGGAGCCACACGGAGTCAGCAGGAGGGGAAGAGTTCTATGTGTATCATAATCAATCAGCAAAGCTAAATTTCACTCATTCATATCCCATCATATCCCATGATGACAAAAAAGAAAAGAAAAGGAAAAAGCAGCTTTGACAAATTGCATGGTGAATGAAGCAGGGAAAGACCAAGCAGGTGCCTGTAGGTAAGTGGATGTGTGCATGGAGTTAATAAAACAGCACAGGCCTGCGGCAGCACACTCTTCCTCTGCCGCTGCCTGGAGAACAGGCCTGGTGCACAGTAGGTGCTCATTAAATGCAAACCAAACACACACAGAGCAACCCCACGAGCTGTGCAGGCAAAGACAGGGGAACCTGCTCATAGCCATCTGGGTAGAAAATGGAATATCATTCTCGAGTACAGGCTGGCAGACTTCTCTCTATATCAGTCATTAATTTAGTCAATAAATCTATTCACTACGTATTTACTGAGTCCCTGCTATGTCTCAGACATGAGTCTAGGCCCAGGGTTCCTTCAGTAAATAAGGTATCCTGGCAATGGTGGCTGGGGGCAGCGAGGTAGAAAAGGGAAACCAGGCTGTGGTTTGATCTCTAGAGAACATATAGCCAAAGGATCGGGGATGCTGCTAAGTGGTAAAGCTCACGCAGCACATGTGTGAGGTCCTGACTTTGCTCCCCAAGTACAGGGAGAAAAAAGTGGAGGGACATAAAGAAAGAGGAGGGAGAGAGAGAAAGAGGAAGGAAAGGAGGAAGGAAGGAAGGAAGGAAGGAAGGGAAGGAAGGAAGGAAGGAAGGAAGGAAGGAAGGAAGGAAGGAAGGAAGGAGAAGGAAGGAGAGAAGGAAGGAAGAAGGAGGAGGAGGGAGGAAGGGAGAGGAGGAAGGAAGGAGGAGGAAGGAAGGAGGAAGGAAGGAAGGAAGGAAGGAAGGAAGGGAAGGAAGGAAGGAAGAGGGAGAAAGGAAGGAAGAGGAAGGAAGGGAGAGAGGAAGGAAGGAAAGGAAGGGAAGAGAGGAAGAGGAAGGGAAGAAGGAAGGAAAGGAAAGGAAGGAAGGGAAGGGGAGAGGAGGAAGGAAAGGGAAGGAAGGAAAGGAGAGAGGGAAAGGAAGGGAAAGGAAGGAAAGGAAGGAAAAGGAAAGGAAGGAAGGAGGGAGGGAGAAAGAGAGAGAAAGGAAGGAAGGAAGGAAAGGAAGGGAAGGAAAGAAAGGAAGGAAGGAAAGGAAGGAAGGAAGGAAGGAAGGAAGGAAGAAGGAAGGAAGGAAGGAAGGAAAGAGAAGGAAGGAAAGGAAGGAAGGGAGGGAGAGGAGGAAGGAAGGAAGGGAGGAAGGAAGGAAGAGGAGGAAGGAAGGAAGGAAGGAAAGGAAAGAGGAAGGAAGGAAGGAAGGAAGGAAGGAAGGGAAAGGAAGGAAGGAAGGAAGGAAGGAAGGAAGGAAGGAAGGAAGGAAGGAAGGAAGGAAGGAAGGAAGGAAGGAAGGAAGGAGGAAAGGAAGGAAGGAAGGAAGGAAGGAAGGAAGGAAGGAAGGAAGGAAGGAAGGAAGGAAGGAAGGATGAGAAGTTGAAGAAAGCAGCATGGAGAAGGTGTTTTCTTTGCACATGGCTGACCCAGATTCAATCCCAGGCACCACGTATGGTTCCTGAGCCTTGCCAGGAGTGATCCCTGAGCACAGCACGTGTGGTCCCCTCCCAGCAAAAATTGAGACCAAATCCTGATCCTGCTTCTTAAGTAATACCTTAGAGGCTATGGAGGGTTAGAAAGGAGACACCCAGCACTCTGGAAAGGCAGGGTCGGGAGAGTTCCACTGTGGGCCCTGATCTGAGTACTAAAGTGAGTGAGGACCTGAGGGGGCTCTGAGCCTGGCCCTGGACGGTCTCCCTCCTTCTAGACACAACTTCTCCCCACCCACCCCCACAGTCAGGTGTCCAGTGGCTATGAATCAGAATGGCCCTTTTGTACTGGACTAGAGGGCCTAAGGTTCATGCCGGGAGAGGGTGGCAAACACAACCTTGGTGAGGGATTTGTGGCTGTTCATCCTATTTGCTTTCCTAAAACTATCTTGCCTAAGGACTTAAGATGTACCACATTCTAACTCCAAACTTCCTGTGGAAAAGAATGTTCCCTCTTCCTCTTTTTTCTCCTTGCTAGTCTGTAGCCTCCTGAACACCGCCTCTGGGATTTTTTCTGGCTTTTTCCTCACTTGCTGCATGGGGAAACCTTATAACAATACCTTTTGTTAAGAACACTTTGAATTCCCCATATTCTGGGCTCTCTGAAAGTAATCCTGCTTTTAACAAACCTCTGTATTAATTAGTTTCTTCTTTCAAGATTCCAGTTCCTCAAAAAATGCTTTGTAACTATTCTCCCTGCCTTTCCCTTTTTCTGAGAAAAGCTTTCTCCACAGCCTTAAGAGCCTGATAATAACCAATTTGGAGCTTAACAGCAAAAACATTCGTATTAATATTGCCAATTTTCTATTACATGAAGAAGAAAGAACACCAGGAGATTTTGACTTTGACGAAAGCTACAGGCACCGATGTTTAAAGGATAGATTGGTCTTTGGGGCTTCTTAGGATAAAATAAAATTGAGTCAAGTTTGTGTCAGCCTGAAAATTAAATCGTGAACACTGTCATAAATGGGAATTTCTTACATTAGCAAGCCAGTTCCTTATCAGATGCTGGGAGGGGAAAGCAGGGTGAGGCGTCTGTATCCCCTGGCCTCCCTCCTCCCTTGTCTAATTCTGTATTCTCTTTAGTCTTTTGATGTTAATAGTTCAAATTGCTCTGAGTTCTTCCACCATGAGCCTCTCAGCCCTGCTTTTAAACATCGACAGATACAATGATGAGCTTCTCCAAATGCCGTGAGAAGTTTTATGAACTCCTTTAGAACCCTTCCCTGGAGAAGGTGAATTTAATAGAGGGAAATGTCATGTTTCATTAGTACATCCCAGCTCACACAAATTTAGTCTTTGGAAGAAGTAGTGCTTGTAAAACCAAAACCAAAATTGACAAATTGTGCCTCTGTTTAAAAACTGAAATCCTCAAACAGAGAATCAGTCTCACCACACGCCGGCCTGAATCCATAAAACATGTACTTTGCCTTCAAATAAAAAAAAATTCTTCTAAGACTCTTCTTGGGAGAGGCAAATCCATGGACTTGAGTCCCGCAGACTGGAGGTGGCAGAGTTGAATTCCTTGAGATCTGAGCAGCTATAACCAGGAACAGCCCTCAGGCTGGTCATCTCTGACCCCCTGATGCCCAGCAACAGCCCGCTGAGAAAGCAGGAAAGGGGTAAAACAAAAGATCATTAAGCTCAGGAGCAAGACAGATCCTGTCTAGAGGAGACATGACCTCAGGCTTATGAAGTGTCTGTCTCTCACAAGTGAATCCAGTTCTGTAAATGGGGCTTTGTAGCCTTCATTTCCAATCCCTGAAAATATTCGCTCCAGCCCTGAGCACCTGAGGAAATAGACACAGAACACAGGCGCCTCTAATGTGGCTTGACTTGTCCCACTTGGAATACGAGAACATTCAAATCCTTACCTGCTGCTGAATGGCAGAGTTCCTTAGCCAGTCCGAGTCATGACGGGTCACTATGGGGATGAATGAAGATGTGGTGTTTATTCATGTATTCAGCAAATAACCACCAAAAGACCAGCCATAGCATGCAGAGCCTCAGACGTAATGGGGAGAACTGGCATTCAGCTCTCCCCTAGCCCAGCTGACCATGAGGCTTCCAGGAGGACTGATGGGTTTTGGGTGTTGGCCCATCACCTCTGGGGGCCCCCAGAAGCAGCCGGATGAGACTCACCCACCACAATAGCCGCCATTTTTGCTGTCTGGATGCTGCAGCACATCAGAACCCACCCAGGAGAGATGCTAATCTCAAAACCAGATTAACAGAGTAGCTGAGTTGGAGCCCAGGTAGGCAGCTCCCAGAAGTGGAAGTCACCAGGCATTCATCAGATGGAGCTGGGGCCACCCCTTCCCCTCTCTATCTTGTTCTGGAGCCTAGTGGCCCTGCCCAGGAACTACCCCAGGGAGACCAGCCATAGCATGCAGAGCCTCAGATGCAACGGGGGAGAGCTGGCACTCAGCTCTCCTCTAGCTCAGCTGACCATGAGGCTCCCTAAGTCCATCAAACTAGTGGAACCAATCATGTCCTAGAATATACTATATTCCACGATGTATAGGAAAGGTAGGCAGGAGGGAGAGCCAGAGAGAGAGAGAGAGAAAGGAGATACAGAACCCGCCATGGAGGTGGGCTGGGGAAGGGGGAGGGAGGTGGGGACATTGGTGATGGGAGATGTGCATGGGTGGAGGGATGGGTGTTGGAATACTGTAGAGCCAAAACTCAAGCATGGACATCTTGCTTTTAGGTCGTTTTAGGTTGTTCATCATGTTGACTTCTCGACCTAGGTACACATAACTGCTGCATTCAGAGATGTTTGTTCCATTGAGAGTGAATGGGGCCTCTGGAACTAGCTCATTTTTCATGAACATAGTTTTCTTTAGATTCAGCTATAGACCTATCTTTCCACATTCTCGGTCGAAGTCAGCCAGCATTTGTGCCGCTTGGCTAATGTTTGGTGTTATTAGAACAATATCATCAGCGAGCGGAGGTGGTGTAGTTGCCGACCATCTATTTTCACTCCCATTCCTTCCCATTATAATTGTCGTATGATGTTCTCGAGGGTGGCGCTGAAGAGTTTTGGTGAAATGGTATCACCCTGTCGAACCCCTCTTTTAACATCAATGATCACTTCTTTGTAGAATGGGTGAGATCCTGGTGGTGAATCCGTAATACAGCTCACAAAGGATCTTGATGTATTGGGGTTGAACACCCTGTTTGGCTAGGGCTTCGATGACTGCTTCAGTCTCCACAGAATCAAAGGCTTTCTGTAAATCAATGAACGTGAGACAGAGCGGCATCTTGTACTTCCTACAAACCTCGATGAGCTTGGTTACTGTGTGGATATGGTCGATTGTGCTGAATCCTTTCTGGAAGCCTGCTTGCTCGCATGGTTGTCCTTCATCTAGTGTTCTGCTAATCCTGTTCAGGATGACTCGTGTAAACAGCTTGTAGAAGACGGACAACAGGCAGATGGGGTGATAGTTGCCGATGTCGTGAATGTCTCCCTTCTTAAACAGTAGAACTGTCCTGCTGGTTTTCCATTGGGAGGGCACCTTGCATTCAGACAGGTAGCGTGTGAAGAGCCGAGCTAGTGTATTGATGAGTACTGACAGCAGATTCTTCAGGTGTTCGGGTCTGACTTTGTGTGGGCCTGGTGCTGTTCCCTTCTTTACTGACGAGATGGCATGTTGGATTTCAGAAGGGAGAATGTTGGGAATGACATATCCATCCTGTGGAATTTGGTATGTTGTCAGGTGGATGTGGCTATCAAAGAGATCTGAGTAGAAGTCATGGATAATCTTCTCCATTGCCTTTCTGGAAGATGTGATAGATCCATCATAGACCTAAATAAATAAAGGACTTATATAGCCACCACCAACAAAAATAGGAATAAAGCTGCATATCCAAGAAACAGGAGGGCTCTGGAAGGTGAGGATGGCAGACAGTGTATCAGGGAGTTTGTAGGTGGAATGTGTTAATACAAAGAAGGGGCTGGAGAGACAGTACCGCGGGTAGGGCAGTTGCCGTGTACACAGCCAACCTGTGTTCAATCTCTGGCACCACAAATGGTTTCCTAAACCCTGTCAGGAGTGATCCCTGAGTACAGAGGCAGGGATAAGTCCTGAACACTGTCAGGCATGACACAAAATCTGAAAGGGGGAAAAAATAACAAAAAATACGAAAACTCCTGAGAGTGTGCACAAATAAGGAATGTGGGTACTGGGGACCGAACTGGGGAGTCCTGGGAAGGGACAGGCCTGTATGTGTGCACAGGGCACGGGAGCATGCAGACATGTGTGCACACCTGCGTCCCTCCAAGCAGGTGGCTTCCTGGTTTGGACAGTCATTCTGAGACAGCTGTTTGACAGAGGAAGAGGCAGGAGGACAGAGGAGTGGTCGGGGCTCTGGGGGAGTGAGGGGCAGGAGACGTAAATGTGGGAAGCACCCCAAGACCAGCAGACACCATTTGTGATTGGAGTGTAGGAAAGGAGAAAGCTGGGGACTGCGAATGTACTGATGTGCAGAAGGGGGAGAGTCCACAAGGATGAGAAGTAGAGGCGGGGGTCCTCCTGGGAGGGGGTTGCACAGCCAGTGAAAAACACAAGTTATTGAGGCTCCCAGGAAGGCTGGGACCTGAGGGATAGGATCCTCCCCAAAGAATGGGCCTCATCCTCTTCCAAGTGGGCTCATGCCCCTCCTCCAGGCAGACTTCCCTGGGACCCCTTTGGTCAACCTCAAAGAGAAAATAGCATGGGGCCTCATTCTTCCTGGTCATTGCTGATCTCAACAGGATCCACAGAGAGCAAGAAACAACTGCAGAAAAGCTTCAATAAATAAAAACCCCAGCATGGCCCAGAGTCAACCCCCTACCTCTTGGCTGAGAGGAGGGGTGAACACAAAGTCCACAAGACTCTAATCCCTATAGAAGTACCCTGAAGTCTCAACAGTCAGCCAGCCAGATGCCTTCCATGCCCTCTGTGAGTGCAGTCACCCCTCGCCCACAAGCCATTACCCATTCCCCCATTAGGGGTGACGAACTGTCCCAGCGCAGTGAGCAGTAAGGGCAGAATGGGAAACAAGCCCACCTCTGTGGGCACTGGAGGCCAGACATGTGCCCTGGCGCACTGGTGCCTCTCTACTGAGGCCGGAATGTGGACAGGGTCAGGGGAGAATGCAGCTGATCTGACCCCACTGCCAGCTTCTGTCTGTCCGTAGCCACCAGCAGGGCTGGATGGCAGCCCCAGGTGTCCTCAAGATCTTTCCAGATATGTCAAAGACCCCAGGGAGTGAGATGGGCTGTTTGAAACTCAGAGGGGAGACAGGCTGACAGTCCAGCTGCTGAGGGAGAAACAAAAAGAAAACATATTGTGATCATATTGTCACTGATAACGCCAGGTCCTTCACTCGCAGCAACCTGGGTCTGATGACTGCCAAATGGGATCGTGGAGCTGCTGCTAATCAGGAGGAATTGGTGAGGGACGCTTCCCAGGAGAGGAGCAAGGCCAGGGGACATCCCAGCTCCTTCCAGAAAGGCATCTGTCTCCTCTGAGGGTGAACCTGGCCTCGGAGGGGCCCAGCACTCCGACTCAGCCTTGGGACACTCTTGTACAAAATCAGCTCCTTGGAGTCACTTCTTGACCCCAGTAGCGGTGACAACTGGTCACCATATGGGTTCTAGGACCAGGAGTCTGATGTAAGATGCAGGTTTGGGGTCACGCAGGGTGGGAACAGGCAAAGGGTGCGGACAGGCACTTGAGGCGTGGGGAAGTGAAGATTCTCTGGGTCTCAGGCACTATGGCGCCGTGGCAGTGAGCCCTGGGTCCTGCTGGCAGAGGACCTTTCTAAGCACAGTTTAACTTCCTAAGCAGTTCAACTTCCTAAGCACAACAGTAGAAGATCCTAGGCAGCCTGGTACCTCCTGCCTGCCTCCCAATCCCCCCCCCATGGCCATCTGGGTCTGGACACACAGCCCAGAGGGAACTAAGGGACTCTTGCAGCCAGAACCCCTCACCCAGACCCTGGTGTGGCACCTGCCTGCTCAGCTCCTAGCGGCAGAGACCCCCTGCCAAGGAGAAGCCAAGACAGTGTGTCCTCCCCTTCTCCCTCACAGATGTGCAAAGCACTTCCCACCCTCACCCCAGCACTGTCCATGGGAAGGGAGGAGGCGCTGACCACTGAAGGAACATCAGGACAGACAGGCGCTGCCCTCTGCCGAGCACCCAGTGTTCTCAACAGCCTCTGCCACCTTAGGGCTGAACCTAGCCCAGGTGCAGGACCACTTGTCTTGGATCCCTGAGCCTGCACCATGCCTGCCCACAACCTGCCACACTCAGTGCTCATAGCCCAAATGAGGAAAGGTGGGCTTAGAGGGGGTGGTGGCGGGGGTCGCCCCCCCCCCCACCAGAATGCCGGTTGCTTCATGAGAGGCTGGGCCCTGGTCTCCCTTTCTCCCAAACCATACATTGATGGAGGTGACCAAGTCTTCCTCTCATGAATGGTTCATGTCAAGGCAGCCTCCAAAGAGAGGTTGGTCCCCCTGCACTCACCACAGGAGGCAGGGGAGGGAGAAGTAGCCCATATTCCCCCACATTCTCAAGGCATGAGTGCAGAAGGTGGGTGGAGAGAGCGCACAGGTTTGGGTGTCTGACCGGGCAAGGAAAAGTCTAATGGGAAGAGATGAATGTTATGTTTGGTATGCGGAGAGGGCACCAGCGGACAGTTACATCTGCCAGCCCCTAAATTAGAGCGATTTGTTCTCATAGAATTAATTGCAGAAATAAATAAAATTTATCTTCGATATTTGGCATGTGATCTTAAAAATTAGGATTCATGAGTCCACATTTTCGATAACTCACATATAAATATAGACAAACGGATGTTTTAATGCAAATTTAATATACAGTAGTTAAATTAATGATTTTTCTCGGTTCGTTTTTAATTGGAAAAAAAAAGCTCCTCACAGCCACACCATATAAATCAAACTTGCCCCGCGTGCCGGCGTGATAGAGAAGTCGGCACGTTCACAGGCCATGTATCAAGATCCGATTTGCTTAAAATAAATGGCTCCTGCTCCAGCTACAAAGGCGGCATCATGTTAATGCATATTCATAACTGGGCATTTCTTTGGTTTTTATTTTTCACCCTTTTGTGTTTTTGTATTTTCCGAAAACCCTCCCAAGGACATTAGTTCTCAGGGGCCAACTGGTCTGGAAGGCTGTGTTACATGGATCCGAGACTTGGTGAAGCCTGTGAAGCCTATGGTCCCTCAGACCCAGAGAGCTGGGGATCCACACACGGGAACCCTTCCAGCTGGGTTGGGGTAGAGTGGGTGTGGGGGCACAGAGACGGTGAAGGACAGGGGTTCAGGGCTTGGGGCGTGGACTCCTCTAATTGCTCCTGAGCAGGGCTCACCTCGCCCCATCCGCGGTGATTGCCTCTTGATTTCATGCTGAATGGCATTACTGCTACCAGGAGCCTCTTGGCGGGTTTGTGGACCATACCAAAAGGCATTTTTATCACCGGTTTAATGCCCCATGGCTGACAGGGAACAGGCGCGCAAAAGAAGTGATGCTGCGGCTCGGGCATTAAAGGGATCATTAAGCGCCACGTTAGGGAAAGGTCTTGTTTTCAGTTACATGCCAGGCGCACCACTGAAAGTGACGGGTAAGCAAAAGGCTATGGGGGAGGCTCACCTTGCCCCCGCAGCTGTGGTGTCGCCCCCACCTCCTGGCGCCCTCCCAGGTCACCCCGGAGAGGATGCAGAGGAGAGCAGCCACGAGGAAGCACGGGGCTCTGCAGCACTCTGACAGCCCTCCCCTGTTGTTTCTCACGCCCGAGTCTTCCCAGGTGGTGCAGAGAGACCTCGCTGGCCCTGACCTTGTCCTTCAGCCCAGGCCCATGCAGCCACAGAGAACTAGCTCCCTCCCACACGCAGGCACAGAGGGCTTTTCTGAGGCCCGGCTGAAAGGTTGTGTTGCCTCTCTCCAGCTCGCTCCTAGCCACCTGCCTCCGGCTATCTGAGTGGATGCATCACAGAGACAGAAAGCTCTCAGAATAGAAACAGTACTAGTGCCAACCTGGAACTGAGCATTAAATAGAGGCAGGGGGATACACATGACAACCCTTTAATGTATGTTCTGTAATCCATAGTCTGGAGGGGAAGGAAAAGAGAAAGAGAGAGAAAGGGAAAGAAATAAAGAACCTGCCATGGAGGTGGGCTGGGGAAGGGGGAGGGAACCGGGGATGTTGGTGGTGGGAGATGGGCACTGGTGGAGGGACGGGTGCTGGAACACTGTATGACCAAAACCCAAACATGAACTTTTTAATTGTATATCTTTTTATTTGTATATCTCACGGTGGTATAATAAAATACTTAAAAAAAAAAAAGACCTCTGACCCACGGGCAGCTGGCATATGCCACTTGCTGGCATGTGGGTGGCACCCACAGTGAGGGTGGTCTGGAGAGTCTCGGGCAAGGTGAGCTCTGCCTGGTTTACCGCAGACCTGTGGCACCTACCGTAACTCATAATGAGCAGCCCTGATTCTCATGCGCTGCTTCAGCAGGCAGCCTACTTCTTCCCAGAGCAAAACTCCAGGGATTGAGAGAGGTTTGTGGTAAGACTAAATGGTAGCCATGGTACATGGACCTACTCCAAAGAGCCTATAAATTCTCTTCTAATGAAGAGCTGGTAGCACCAGACTCTTGACCAGGCACCCAGCCATAGTTGCATCAGTCAGTTAGTGGGGACAGAAACACAGAGTTTTGATTCTCAAAGGACAAGGATCCCCATGCCTTTGGGGTCTGGAGGGGCCCCTGGGAGTTCAATGGCTCCCCTAGGAGAGGCCCATTCTTTCTCCCAGATGGATTTCTGCAAGCAGTCTGCCTCTCCAATGCCAAACCCTTTCCCCGCCCCCCCACGTTTAATCCATACTCCGTGGGAGTTGAGGGGTTACAGGGCTAGTACAGCAGGTAAGGTACTTGCCTTGCATGCAGCTCTGCCCAGTTCAATCCTTGGCACCACATATGGTTCTCTGAGCACCCTCCAAGAATAATCTCAGGGGGCCAGAGCGTGCACACAGCAGGAAGGGCGATTGCCTTGAATGCAGCTGATCCAGATTAGATCCCTGGCATCCCATATGGTTCCCCAAGTGCTGCTGAGAGTAATTCCTGAGTGCAGAGCCAGGAGTAACCCCTGAGAATTGCCAGGTGTGACCCAAAAAGCAAAAAGAAAAAAATAATAATATCAAAGCACAGTGCCAGATGTGACCCAAACACCCCCACACACACACACACACCTGCAACATTAAGAACAGAGACAGCACATGATCCTACTATTCCACTGCTGAGTGTGTCACCGGAGATGATGAAAACACTTATTGAAAGACCACACACAACCTTGTGTGTGGTGCAGCCCCATCACAACAGCCAACGATGGAGACAAGCCAAGTGCCCAGTCACAGATGAGAGGGTGAAGACCGTGGTGTACCTACACAATGGAACACGACTCCGCTCCAAAACCAGAGAAAGATACAATGTTTGTTTTTCCCCCCCATAGGTGCCCCTCCCTGCACTATTGGGGCAGTTTCACTCCTGGGGATGTTAGGCCTGGCAGGCAGGGTAAAGTGCTTTGTGCTCAGGCCGAGGTGCTCAGGGCCCAAGGATGGAACTCTGGGGCCTCACACAGGTCAGCTTTGTGCACAGTACTTTGAACCATCTCCCCGCTGGAAAGCTTCCTGTTTTTGTCAAACATGATAGATCTTGGGGGATTATGCTAAGTGAAAGAAATCAGATGGGGAAAGACAAATACTGTTTGAGTTCACTCATTTGCAGAAGATAAAGAAACCAAGCAAACAAGCAAACAATGCAAAACAAAAGCAAACTCTTAGCTAGAGAGCAGATCAGAGTTTATCAGCAGGAAAAAGGAATTGGGGGGTAGGGGGTAACCATGCAGTAGGGGACCAAACCAGACTGAGCACAGACTCGCCCACAACAGGCACCGAAATCCTAACCATGCCAGAAACCTACATGACTTTAAAGTAATGTTTTTAAGAAAAGTGATTGTGTGAACTTGACCGGGGGTTTGGGAGAGGGCCTGAGCTCTAGCAAGACTAGCTGCTAGTGCAGGGTCCTCTAAAGCACAGCTGGAGCCACACAGCACCATAAGCAAGACACCCAGGACTCCAGACTCCTGCCCGCAGGAGCTGAGCAAACCCATCAGATAAGGAGAGGCTGCCCCTGGCTTCCCAGGAGGGTGAACTTGGCTTCTTCTTTCTTGTTGCTGCTATTACTGTCATTTGGGGGAACATGTTCACAGCATTAACATTTATGGTTCTGATACACTGTTACACTATGTATCGCAGATACTGATACACCCTACCACCACCCAAGTTGCAGAGGCTTCCGGGGGAGTGGCGAGTGACCGTGAAGGGTTTGGGGATAGGAATGAAGGTGCCACCCTGTCACAGCCCCTGGAGAGATTGTTGCTCCTCCGTGTATGAAGCAATCCCAGCCCAGATGCCAAATCTGAACACGGCCAAGCTGCAGAACCAGGAGGCCATTTCCCCATGAGCGACCCCCTCTCACGCAGGCTCCACCTGGACCTGACCTGTCCGACCCCAGAATCAAGAGGTCCTCTCCCCCCCATCAGTCAGACTCCTGGGCCAGAAAGTAGATGTTGGATCTAGAAAACACTGTTTGAGATAAGTTGTCATGTTTCCTCCTGGCTCTGTGCTCAAGGATCACTTGTGGCAGGGTTCAAGGAATCATACGGGGTGTCAGGCATTGAATCCGAGTCGGCTGCGTGCAAGGCAAGTGCCCTGCCTGCTGTATTATCTCTCGACCTCCCAGTTCCCAGAAATTTTAGTGTCTGCTTACAAGCTTTTACAACAGCCGTGACACACCCAGGGAAGTGTGGTACCTGCCTGGGAACTATTATTCCTTGGTTCGGACAGGCATGCCCCACACTGATCGCTACACTAAGAGAAGATTCTCCTTAAGGAGTCCAGGTCCCTGTCCACACACAAGTCCCCCAACATATCCGAAGCTTATGATTCCTCGCTCCCGAAATAGTGCACAGCCACAAGCGCGCCTCATTTCTCCAGGCTCTAACCCTCTAAACACTCTACCCCCAAGAATTCACTCCCCTTCACACCAAGGCCCTGCAGTGGACATGGCGGTCTATCTTCCTGCCTGAACGCGAAGGGAACCCTGCTCCCATTCATCATCGTAAACTCCATTCTAAAGACCTGATGCCAATTCAGTTTTCCTCCCTCCTCCTCAAGAAGCCCTCTTGTCTTGTGCAGCCCTCCCCAGGTCCTAGCACACCCAGGACAATACGGTCAGGCTGAGTGAGAGAGGACCAAGCAGGAAGTACACTGGCTTCCTGGTGGTCTCACACACCTGAGCCCACCCATTCCTCCCAAGCTAAGAAGCAGGATGTGTGTCTCAGACGGCTCACATGCCCGGCACCAGCGATCACTCCCGCCTGAAGGGGGCTGATTATGGTTATCGAACACTGAGCCGTAGATGATAACCATTAGAGCAGGGATAAACTATTGCTGATCCTGTTTGTGTGCACACAGCAGGCTCCATGGAGGAGACGCTGAGCATCTGGGTGGGTGATAAATTCTAATGCTGGTCCAGATGTTCCTGGATATAAAGATGCGGGGCAGACACCCGTGGCACGAGCTCTTGACTCTTTGAATGTCTGCTTGGGGACTCTGCGTGGCCCATTTAAGATCCTTTCTCTAAACCTGCCCCCATAGAGAGGATAATGGGCTTCGCCTTCCTGGTGAACCCCGCACCCGCCCCATCATCTCTGTGCCTCTCCTCACGTTCACCCACAGTCAGCAGCCACCCATCACCAAGGATGACTCCGAAAGAACAAGCTGCCCCCCCACCCCACCGTCACCTTCCCTTCATCCCAGGGGCATCGTGCACTTTCCTGAAAGTTCCTTGAAAGAGGAGATAACTCGCAGGGGGTGCCTGGAGTGCTCTGAGGCTCCGGGCCTCCCAGCTCGCCCGTCACAAACCTGACCTTCCCACCCCTGAAGCACACTGGTGTTCAATCTCTCTGAAAAATCTACTTAGAAAGGCATTTGACCAGAAGACTGGGAGTTGGGGGGAGTGGGGAAGCAAATAAAATTTTTGTGGCTGAGTTTTATGTAGAGAAAAAAATGTAGTGTTTTCCATTAAAAAGATGAAATTTGATTATATTACAATTCCATTCCTAATCTGTATTTTTTATGCCAAGACCATCTTTCATGGATGAGAAATAAGTAATTGCCCGCCGTACTCTCGCCATGGCTTCAGAAACAATGTGTCTCTAATGTCTGCTCCCTGGGGGTCTCACTGCTGGCACCGCACAGCCCATGCTCCATCTAGCCGGCCTGGGGCTGCCCGTCAGTCACCGCCATGGTGAAGGGGCTCGAACGATTCCCCGTCACATCATTTCCTGGCTCTGGATTTCTCAGTTCTTCACCTCTGTCCTGAAAAGGATTGGAGGCCAAGCGGCCCACCAACTCCCCATCAGGCTGAAGTCTCCAGATGAAGCCATTTCTCCGTGTGGCTGGACGCTCAAAACCGGCGGGAATGCGGGAGCCTCTCCTCCCTTACCAGCCTGGCCAGCAGAGAAACGAAACGCAGAGAGTGCTCTCTCCTCTAGCCACAAGGCGCAGCCCCAAGAGAAGAACCTAAGGAGTAGCAGGACAAAGCGCCCCCACCTCACATCCCCACCACCCAGAATCGGCTGTGCAAACTCTGAAGATGCTGTGTGGTGCCAATGAGACAGTCATGCACTCAGTCACGTGGGACTGACGGTGCAAGCCAAAGCAACAGAAACACCAACTTCAAATTATGGGACAACTATGCAGACAAGTTGGTGATGAGCTATGGCAATCTAGGAAGGCCTCCCGGAAGAGGTGATTTTTCAACTGAGAACAGAAGCCTAAGTAGGAGTTTGCTGGTGGCCAAGAAGACAGCATTAGGAAAGGAAGACACACGCTCTGGGGAGAAAAGGTGCACATGCAAAGGCCCTGAGGAGAGTGAGAGAAGCATCCACCCACAGCCGGGACTCAGTGTCCAGGGCATATTGAACAGAGACCCTGGGACTAGGGGCATGCAGAGGCTGCCTGGGTCTGAGGGTGAGTCCAGTACTACCTCAGTGGGGGAGACTGCTGACTGATTTGGGTGGGAGCCTGAGATCAACAGTTAGGTGCTATATATAGAACTCTGTGGCTGTGAAGTGGTGAGGCTGCTGTCAGATCCAGTTGGTATATGGTGAGACACAGCAGCACACAAGTTAGGTTCTGTCCCCAGCGCCACCACTTTCTGCAAAGCAGTCACTGAACTAACAAAAACCCAGAGGGAGAAACTGAGTCTTCAAGAAGGCTCAGCCCCGGCTGCTCCCAGAACTTAACTCCCACCCCACCCACCCCATCCCCAGTCTTCACCCAGTGAACTCCTACACACCCTTCCTGGCCCAGCTCAAATGCCACCTCTTTGGGAGCCATTCCCAACCCCTGACTGGGTCTACCCTGCTGCTCACACCTGCTGCTCGCTTCTCTCTCCCTCCATGGAGAAAGCCATGAAGGCCTGTCTCCCCTGTGCATGGCACAGTGGGTACTGAGAGAGCACCACTCATGGCTACAGGGCACAGGCAGCCATGCCCTTGACTTGGGCAATGACGCTTTGCATGGACTCAGAGCCATTTCCAAGGAGAAGAAATACCGGTTGTGCCTTGACCAGGACAACCCAGACCCTCAGAAAAGCACAGACTGCAGCCCCGAACTAGGTGCCGGCTCTCATGAAACAGAGCCCAGAAACATTTAAAAAAGATTTTTTAAAGACTTTTAGAGACAGAATGTTCGGAGCCCAGAAAACATCCTTGCATAATTAGAAGATTAGGGGGCCTTTCACAAGAACACAGCTATAATCACCACGCGCCTATTACAGGGAATTACCTACAATTATACAATTATAAAACACTGGTTGTGTCCTCCTGAATCAGGAGCCCTCTTCTCTCCTGGGGAGATGGGCATGCTTCCCCACGCAGGGAAGAGGGGCTCTGACAGGTTGAAGGGATCAGCATGGGTCCAGGTGGGTTCCATTGTTCATGGACTCAGGAGAGGCCTGCTAGGCCAGATTGTGAGTAGAGGCCAGCATGGTGCCCCTCAGGCTTTCAGGATGCTGAGTGTGCATAGACAGGGAAGGGCCCCCAGAGAGGAGAGGGAAATTCTGGCCTCCAAAGGGGTCACCCTGATCCTACTGACCCAAGGGCGGAAGTTCTGAAAGTTCATCGGTGTGTGCTACAAAACTCCCCAAGAGGAGGAGCTTTGCCTTGGTTGAGGCTGACTTTGCCCCCGAGGAGCCTCTCAGCACACACATATCCCCATGGAAGTCCCCTGATCCTACACATACACTCAGTCACAGATACACAGGAACACCAGCTAAGTAACAGGTTGCACCTTGCTGGGCACTGGGGAAATCAAGGGGCGAACTGAATCTCTTCCTGGCCCCCCGGAGCCAGAGCTAATGTATGTCCCCCACTACTTATATGTAATCAGGAGCACCAGATGCAGCAGGCCCGGTGCCCACCTGTGTTTCTGGCCCCAGGAGCTCCAGCATCTGCCACTATCCTCCTTGCTTGTGGTCATCTCCAAGTGGCACCCTGGAAGCCAGGATGCTCAGGAGACCTTACGGGAATGCAGTGAGGCAGCTTGGACACAGCCACAGCAACTGTGGCACATCCATGGCTCTCCTGTCCCCACGGTCAGGGCATACAATACTGGAGGGCCCCCTGCATGGTCAGTGAGCAGCCAAGGCAATGCAGGCCAGGGCCTAGGGGCAGCTCGAAGGGGTCATTCAGTGCCCCACCCCCACACCGTAAGAAAGGATTCAGGAAGCGGGGCACAGGGCTTCTTGGCCACAGCAGGTGAGACCACCTGTCAGAGCTGCAGCTGTACCAGGCTACCTTCCGTAAGCTACACAGGCCAGGCAGCAGGAGACCGTGGATGCGCCCAGCAGCACTATGCTCACATTTGGACACACACAGTTTCCCAAGGCGGCCCCCTCACCGGCTGATGAAAACAAACCCCAAGTTCCACTGGTGAGAAACTTTTCCTGCTCTAGGTTGATGATGGGTGCACACAGCCTGGTAGAGGAGATGCTGCCTGCCTGCTGGGGTGCCATCCACTGTCCCAGGCAGGAGGTCATCCTGACACTGGCTGGAAGACCACCCACCGCAGCCTTCAGGGCAGAGCTGATGGGGCGGGGGTGTGAGGGGCTTGTTGACAGCCTCACCAGAGAGACACCTCAGACTAGGACTCTGGTCTCATGTGGCAGAGGGAACCTCCCAAAGCCCTGCAGCCTAACAGCTGTCTCCTGTGGTCTTTGAGCCTTTCAGAAAACTACTCTTTCTCATTCCTTCTTTCCTTCCAACTCAGCAGGGAGCATCCAGG
The DNA here is from genome assembly GCA_021461705.1 of Cryptotis parvus. Classification (NCBI taxonomy): domain Eukaryota; kingdom Metazoa; phylum Chordata; class Mammalia; order Eulipotyphla; family Soricidae; genus Cryptotis; species Cryptotis parvus. Next base: position 28,828 of record JAJIBD010022191.1, read on the forward strand.
ATGTATGTGCGTGTAGGAACCAAATGGGAGGGCAAGAGGTAGGGAAACAGTCCCTGATGCCTGTGTCCAAAGGCAAAGGTACACAGAGAAAACCACTTTCTCCCCCACCCGCCCTCTTACTCCCTGAAAGCACTTGAGCTATCAGGAGAACACTCAGGGGAGCAAAGTTCCAGGAGACAGAAGCTTCCAGAGATAGCACAAGCACCTCCAATTAAGGCCTGGGCCTCATTGGACACATTCCTGGAAGGAAAGAGGCCCAGAGATGCCCAGATTGAGTCACAGGGCACTGAACCCTTAGTGCCCATCCCAGCTGCGGGCACCAGGTTAGCACCACAAGGGCTGAAGCTCAGCACAGCCTGGTGGTGAGGAGGGGATATGGGGGGCCATGACACTGGCACCAACTAAGACCCAGGTTCTGGGGCCGCTGCCCTCTGACCTGCTATTTCCTCCCTGAGTGTGTCAGAGCAACTAAGGTTGCTCACAAGGTGCCACTGGACTAAGTGATCAGATGCGATCTGGGATCCACCTTTGGCCCCCGCTTGCCCATGCCCCTGCTGTGCTGAGTAAGGCTCTGAGGATGTGTCAGCTAACATGCCACCTCCTTCAGGGACCAGCGGCATGCATGCCCTAAGGAGCAGCTGTGCTCAGCCCCACAGACGGTGACTCTCGGCAAGGAGCACAGACAGGGCAGGACTAAAAGCAGAGACGCCTGGAAATGAGTCTAGTGGGGTTTCTTCTCCCAGTCAGACCCTGTGTCTGAGAATGCCGGGTCCCCCAACGGGTCCCCCCGTGATAGCCTGGGCAGCATGTTCTTAATTCTGAGACCCTGCTCAGAGGCACACATAGGTAGACAGGGAAGCCGGGACTCCCAGCTGGAGGGCAGAGATCGGAGCCCCACACGCTCTTCCCTTCCACTTCCACAACTCAGTGTGCCTACAGGCCACTTCTCAAGGGCACACTGGCACACTTTTGTTTTCAGTGGAAAGAAGAGCAGGTTCCGCCTGGGAAGGAAAGCAGTAACGCCGAGGTCTGGAAGTGGGTCACACCGGGCTTCCAGGAGAGAACAGGCAGGAGGACACTTTTCCCGACAAAGTGCCCACGCGCACCCCATTTGGCACCCAGAGAACAGCAGGGAACCCAGTTCCCGGGACCTGCCTCCATCTCCCAGGCTTGGCTCCCACTCCGCAGAGGGAGCTAATGGGTCCATTCCAATAGCGAAGGGAAAGCTATGGAAACAGAAACCACTTAGTACATTGCCTGGCGCCCAGAAAGTGCTCTGTGACTGACTCTGCCGCTGGATAAGCCACCCTCCCGTAAGCCCAGTCGCCGGCTCCGCCGCGGTCCCGGCAGCAGACCTCCATCCACCTTGTCCCTGAAGAACCCAGTTTCGTGCTCAGCACACAGGGCCCGCAATATGATTTTAGCCATCGCTGTGTAAACATCTGACCCTTTAATTCCATTTCAATTCAATTATGCAAATCTAATCACACATTCAGCACCAGACTATTTCTCTTCCTTTTCAGAATCTGTCCACCAGCGACTAATTAAGCCCACTAGGACTGACTCAGGGCTAGCGGCGTCTCGGCTCTCCTGCTCACCAGCTGAGGCGGCCCTGCACCCCACAGCCTGAGCCAAGAGCCAGAGGCTGCACAAACCTCCCCACAGGGTGCCCATCTATACCTCACAGAGTCCCAAGAGACTAAGGAGCACCAGGGGCCTCGTGGAGGGAAGCAAGCAGGTTCTGTGGGAGCAGGCAGGAACCCAGGACCCCGCGCCTGTCCGTCCCCTTGAAGACCACCACTTGCTCTTCCAAATACCAGGGAGCCATGGAAACTTCAGTTGGAAGAAGGGGAGCTGATTGCTTTTTTTCCTTTGTGCCACTCCTAGCTCAGGGGAGTGTCTGGGAACTACTCCCAGCTCTGTGCTTGAGGAGTCACTCCCAGCGGCACTCAAGGGACCATGTAGTACCGGGACCTAAACCCTGGTCTCCTCCACGCAGAGCCTGAACTCCAGCTCTCCAGTGCAGTACTTTGGATTTTATATTTAAAAAGTAAAATGAAGGGACGGAGAGATAGTACAGATGCCGAGGCATTTTCCTTGCATGTGGCTGACCTGGGTTTGGTCCCCTGAGCCCGACCAGTAATGATCCCTGAGCACAGAGTCAGGATTGGTCCTAGCTGAGCCCTCTCAAAAAAGGGAGGGAGGATGGTAAAACTGAGTAGCTGAGAGAGAAGTTTGGGCAGACTCTCAGAGCCCACAGCATGCTGCCTGCACTGGTCCACGCGGCCTGGTGAGACAGTGCTGCCAGCCCGCACCCAGGCCCCAGGCAGGCACCCCGCCATGACTCGGTGGTCTCTTATGTGGAACAGGAGGCGGGAGGAGGGGGAACAGCAGAGGCAGGCAGCAGCCCCGGTCTGTGCCCCCCCGGGCAGGCATGGGGTCCACAGTGAGCATGGGCGGCCTGCAAAGTCTTAATATGCCCTGTCTTAGCTTATTAACAGGAGATGGATAATATCTGACAAATGACAGGAGATAAATTGTTAAGCAATATGCAAATATGCCTGCAGCAGGAATGGGAAATTACTATACAGTAAAAGCTTTTATGGCTGCAAGAAAACTCGGAGGTAATTTGTCTGTGCGTCTCCTCACATTCCAATCTCACTGTTCGCCGGGCAGAATGCTACATCCGTTACCATTCCAATTAGACCAGGAGAAAGGGGCTCCCGCAGAGACAGCGACTTTGAGGAGCCGGGAAGGAAAAGGCAATTACGAAGGCAGGGTCAGGCTCCCAGGGCCTGTCCCTCTGTCCCTGCACTGTCACTCAGGTAGGAGTCCACATTCTAGCCCGGAACCCTCCCTGCAAACACACGTCCATGGGGGGGGGTATGGGGGACGGACAGCTAGGGTAGCCCCACCCACCACTCTAGCAGATGCTACAGGTCAGGAGTTCCGGGACACATCTGCCCTGGCCAGACAGGCCAGCTGGCTGCAGGAGGACTCTGTAGTGTCCAGAGCAGAGAAGAAGGAGGTGACTATGAGCACAGATCCCACAGTCCTTTGAGGTCATTTATGCAGCCTGACACCTGGGAGCTGCTCCAGCAAGCCCGGGGCCTAGGGGCACAATTCCAATAGGATCTGAGCAGCATCTTCAACCTTCTTGGCCTGCTTAGGGCTCCTCTGGGCCCCGCCAAAGCCCACGAGCCCCCTCTTCCAGAAAGCCTCCCTGCCTACTTGCACACCCTCATGCGTGCACCCACTGACACAACTCAGTTATGTGAATTGCCCCCTGCCGGAGCACCTCCCACACACCGCTGGCGTTTCCATCCTCTTGACCATGCTGCCACATCCCTGGCTCACTTGAAAGCAGGACCTGGTTATCCGTGGCCACTCCCACAGAGCTGGGCCACAGCACGGGGAAGACAGGTGTCCTGTAAGTGTGCAAGGTGGTTACTCACACACAGGGCTCGAATCCAGCCAGTCTCTATGCCTGAGGTCCTGAAGCATTGTTTACTCTCATGCCTCACTTGTTGAATAGAAATAATAGCTATTATATAACAGTGTTATTTAATCAATTCAAGAAAAGGGATACAAAGTATTTAGCAAGTAACAGTCCTAAACACCTTTCAAGAAAAATACCTGTTGTCATACTTACAATCACTTGTGTATCACCATTATAATTTATCATGGGAAATTGAGCTGTACAAGCATGGTGAGAAGAATAGTCTGCTTAGTTGTCCAGCTGACTGAGAAAAATCTATGGCATTGCCATCATAGAATGGCCAATTTTCAAGGAATAAAACAAAATACAGACCAACTCCATAGCTGATGAATGTAAAGTCATTTAGGATTTCCTGTTCATCTCTGGGAATCCTCACTGGATTTTGTGGGGGAGTTTTCCCTTCCCGACAGCATTTTCAGATGATGAGAACAGTCATGTGCTCTTCCCTGGGTAAACCCAGAGCTGCCCACACCAAAATGCCAAGAGTGCAGATTTCCAGGCAGACCCTATGCACACCAACACAGCACCAAGGGGTGATGCTGGGCAGGGTGGGGGCACAGCCTAGGGACAGGGAACAGCAAGTGTATAAAAGCCACTTCCCAGCCTCAAACTTCCAGCACACCACCCTATGGGCCTCCAAGGCCAGGGCTGGAGGTAGAGAGAAGTGTCCAGCTTCTGGAGAGGTATAGAAGCCAGGACACAACACCCTGAGCTTGAGGACACACACGGCTTTCCTGCTGGACAGACACTGTGCACCCTGACCTCCAGAACACGAGGGTGTCAGGCCGGATCAGACCTGTGCCAGCCGCCCTGGGGACTGGCCACCTCCAGTCTCTAGGTTTGAACCATAGGGGAGATCCCGTGACAGCACCCCAGGATCCCGTGGAGCTTGTGCCTCTGTAGCTTGCTCGAAGCTCCCCAAATACTGACAGAAGAGGAAGGGTCTGGAGGCCCGGGGCTGATGAAGCCACAGAATCCCCTAGAGCTGGAGCGACGCCTGACATTTTCAAAGGTCAGTCAATCACGCCGCTGTTTCAGAAAACACAATCATCTCCCGGGACCTTGACTCAACAATTGGGGTAAATGAATGATGCCCAAGCAGGGGCAGGTGACAGCTGCCTTGGAAACCGCCCCGCAGCCTGGCAGGGGTCCATGGCCCAAAAACCCAGACCCTAAGTTCGGATCCCACTTCTGCCAGTGGCCCACACTGAGGTCCTCTCGGGCCCTCAAGAAGGAGGCGAGCTGGCGCTAACTCGGGGCTGCTCCTGGCTGAGGCAGGAGGGACCTTCCAGCACCTTCAGAAGGAACCCCAGGGGCCACTGAGAGCTGCAGAGAGGAGGTGCCGAGCTGCCTCAGGTCTGGGAAGAACCACTAAGCCCATTTCTGGGAAGCTAAGAGGGAGAGGGAGACAAGCAACCTCTCCCCCTCAAGGCAAGGGAAAAACAACTGTTGGCTCTGTGGAATTCCACCCCCCCACCCCCCCCCCCACACACACACACACACACACACACACACACACCCCTGCTGGCCCCATACCCACCCCCAACTTCCGGGTTTCTAGCTTGTGAAAAGGGTAATAGGCTTCACCCCAGCTCAGACCGCCAGGTGTGGGCAGGGCCGGAGAGAACACGCCTGAAATCAGCTGGAGTTTATGCCACAGTGCATAAGCTCCGGCACAGCTCCCAAGAGAGGCCACCTGCATTCTCCCGCACTTTGGCCTCCCTTCCTGCCCCCTCCACTTCTCGCTCTCTGGGTCACACACAGAGCCCTGACTTATGGGGCCCCGCCCACAGTGTTCTCTCACTGACCCCATGCTTCAGGTCTCCACAGGGGCTGCCCTCTCCTCTCCCTGGGCTTCTTCGCTCACCTTTGGGGTCAGCCCATGCTCTCGAACAGGGCCACAGTGAAACCTCCACGTGTGGGAGGGGCAGGGTCAGAGGCGATGCTGTGAGGCTAGAAAATGGCCCCTCAGTTGACTTCCTCTGGGGACCCGTCTGCTCAGCCCTTCCTTCACCTCGGCCTTGAGTGCCCAGATTTACCCTCTCTGGGCATCCACAAGAGGAAGGATGAAAGGAAGGGAGGGAGGGAGGGAGGGGAGGGAGGGAGGGAGGAAGGGAGGGAGGGAGGGAGGGAGGGGGAGGGAGGGAGGGAGGGAGGGAGGAAGGAAGGAAGGAAGGAAGGAAGGAAGGAAGGAAGGAAGGAAGGAAGGAAGGAAGGAAGGAAGGAAGGAAGGAAGGAAGGAAGGAAGGAAGGAAGGAAGGAAGGAAGGAAGGGGGAGAAGGGAGGGAGGGAGGGAGAAGGACTGAGTTGATCAACAATCCTGGGGGGTTTCCTCTCTCTCCTACTGACAGGCACTGGCTGTATATTTCAGACAAGGGCCTCAGACCATTAGGAGACATTTCCTGGCCTGCCTTATCTCTTTAAGAGTCGCTCTGACACTCCCCACCTCTGTGTGGTCCCTGCTCTATTGTGTGCAGGGCTGTGGGAGAGCCTGATCCTGGGGTGGGAGCGGGGCATTCTGTCCTGGCATCTGTGCCCCATGACCTCAGACCCCTTCTGCTGCTTGGACTCCTGCCAGCTCATGAAGGGGGTGGGGGATGGTGCCATTTTCTTTTACCCAAGAGTTGGGGATCTGGAAGGGCTGGCAGGGTGCAGCCCTATCCCAGGGCTCTTTCTAGGCCTGCTGATACGTGCAGGAGTGGGCTTAGCCCTAGCATGAATTCACCAAGCTGTATCCCAACCCCTTTCTCAACCATAAGAAATAACATTGAAGGTCTCTGTCCAGCCAGCAGGTGGCTGTTCTCTCAGCGACGCCCGAGTGCCCCTGGAGCAAGGAATCTCAGGGACTGCGACAGAATCACAGGGTGCTCTCTGCCCTTTGGGTGGCTGGATTGGCTTTGGGTAGTGAGGGAAGGGCAGCGGGGAAGGGTCCTGGCATCATGGTGGTCTCTTTCCCCAGACGTGGGACCAGGCACTTGCCTTCCGCTCCAGACACCCCTAAGCGGCCAGAGCAAGTGCTGACTGTAGTGTGCTTATCTGTCTGGGGACAGTCACCAGCAGGGCCCACCTGCCCCTGCCCCAGGCCAGAAACTGCTCTGAGCATGGACGCTGGTAGAACTGGGCTCCAGGGAAGGGAAATCATGTGTATGTGTGAGTGTATGTGTGAGTATGTGAGTGTATGCGTGTGTGTGCATGTGTTGCATGTGTGTATGAGAGTGTGTGTGAATGAGTGTGTGCATGTGTGTGAGAGTAAGGAAACGTGTGTGTGAGTGAGAGCATGTGTATGTGTGTAAGCATGTGTGTGTAAGAGAGAGAATGTGTGAATAAGAGTGTGTGTGTGCTTGTGAAGCATGTGTGAGTGTGAGCATGTGAGCATGCCTCTGGGGACCCTGACACACTGGCTATTGCAGTCCACGAGCTCAGCCCAGACACATGTCCCATAGAGCTGCGGGAGACCAGGCATCGGGGCCTCGCTGGGGCTCCCGCACGAACTGCTCTGTGGATCCCAGCAGAGCGGCTGTCGGTCCATGTCCCCACAGCCACACTGTCATGCACGTGCCTCAATTCTGAGCCGTCAGTTCTGCAGTCACCTTCCCTGGAGCCCCCATCTGGCACCGACATATCTGCTCCCGCAGCGAGGAGCAAGTACTCCTCCCTGGATCATGGCCACCATGATTCCTTTTGAGAGCGTCCACAGTGTCCACCCTGCCTGACCAGACAGAGGCACCCAAAGAGCTGTTATAAAGCTTGGCCTGGGTCTGGGCACCCGCAGTGCAGTCTGCCTGCAGGGAACTAGTGAAAGTACAGCAAGTAAGCAAAGAGCCGAGCTCCGGCGGAGGTGTCAGGTGGCGGAGTCTGTGCACGGACACAGGACACTCAGCAAAGGTGAGGGCAGACTCTCAGCAAACGGCGACACGGGGGCAACAGTGTAGTGGGACAATCCCACCCATAGGCCAGCAGGAGGCCACTATGTGTGAGGACAGATGAGCACACACCCATCCAAAGATGGCGCCTTTGCATCTGGTGGCACTTGGGGTCACCGTGCCCAACTCTCCTCAGAGCTGGCTGCTCTCTGCCAGCAGGTCCACCAGGCAAAGCCATGCGAAACCTCTGCCTCGGAGGGGACGACAGGGAAGGGAGGAAGTGCTGAAGTGTGTGGGGTTCAGGCTTTAAACCTCAGGTCATCCAGTCTCAAAAGATCCATCCCCATGCCTCAGACTTTCCTCCCCAGCCTGGGTTCCTTCAAAACCATGAACAAGATTGCTCCAGAAGGTTCGTGCTGAGCGGAGGTGAGAAGCACGAGGGCCTTGGAGCCCTAAGGCAGTGTTCGTGATTTATGCAGATGCTTCCCATTAGCTCTAATAGATGGGGGGGTGCATAAATCTTGGGGCGCGGCTCCAAACAGGCTCCTGGGATCTAAATGCCACTAAAATCGATGATGTTGTCCCATTATTGATACGATAATTACAGTGCTTCCTGTTTGGAAGTGGGGGTGACTGCTCTCCACTCTGGACTGTGGGCCATGCTGGACTTCCTAGCATGCAAATGGAGGGGTCCAGAAGCAGGTCAGAGCCAGGAGCCTGCCTCAATGCCAGCCCTTTCCCGACAGGCCACACCCAGTAGGTTCAGAGGTCCGGGCCTCCACCTGCCCTGCCTCTCCCCAGATGTGTGGCTGAGGGGCCTGAGGCCCATCTCAAGATGGTCAAATGGAGAGACCATCTCCCAGCTGTGGGAGACACAGGAAGGTCTCACTGCGGGAACCACACGCTGCCGCAGACAGCCTGTGCTGGGCCTGGTTTTGTCCGCAGAACCTTGGGGCCAGGTGCCACATCACAGCCTGCTGGCTTGAGGGCAGGTCCCCCAAAAGTCACAGTGAAGCCAAGGCTGTGCAGGGCTCTGAAAGGGGGCGAGATGGGCCCCACCAGGGTGCAGGGACAGCAGGGTCATAGCAGCTCACCTACACGGTACAGTCACTGGAGCCACAGTTCTGAGAGCAACCCGGTTCTTCCAGTCCTGACCCCTCCTCCTCTTCCTCCCCCTCCCTCTCCTTCCCCTCTCATACTTCCTCTTCCTCTCCCTCCTCCTCGCTGACCTCTCCTCCTCCCTCTCCCTCCTCTCCTTCCTACTTCCCCCTCCTCCTCTTCTTCCTTCCCCTCTTCCTCCTCCCCTTCCTCCTCATCATCATCTCCCTCCTCTTCCTCCACTTCTCCCTCCTCCCCTTCCTCCTCCACATTTTCCTCTCCTCTTCCTCCAGATCCCCTCCTCTCTCTTTCCCTCCTTCCCTTCCTCCTCCCTCTTATCCCCCTTGCTGGAGACAGAACAGCATGAAAGAACCTGGATCTAGACCTGAAAGGAAGGCTAGACTTAGGTCCTCCTCTTAACATCACTGTTTCAACATGTGTTTTGTAAAAAAAAAAAAAAGAAATCCATGATCTGGCCTCTGTGCTAGGGGATGACATGCTACCCTCAGGGACTCCTGCCCAAATATTAACCAAGTCCATGGGAGAGACGTCTATTGAGGTTCAGCCTCAAGATTCAAGATAAAATGCATACATGTATGCTTATTTACAGCTAATCTTTTGTTTCATTTATTTATTTTAGTTTGGGGTCACACCCTGTGGTGCTCAGGCTTACCCCTGACTCTAGCTCTGGGATCACTCCTGGTGGGGCTTGGAATACCATATAAGATGCCAGGGATTGAACCAGGTCAGCTGTGTGCAAGGCAAATTCCCACTCCATGTATTCTTGCTGCAGCCCACTATTTTTATCTAATTTTTTAAAAATATGTTATTATACCACCATCAGATATACAATTACAAGCTGTTCATGTTTGAGTTTTGGTTCACAGTATTCCTATACCCATCCCTCCACCCGTGCCCATCTCCCATCACCAATGTCCCCATCTCTTTCCTCCTTCCCCCCCAGCCTGCCTCCATGGCAGTTTCTTTATCTCCTATCTCTCTTTCTCTCTCTCTCTCTCTCTCTCTCCTCACTTCCACTTCCCTTTCTTACACATTGTGGATTGTAATATATTCTAGAACATGATTGGTTCCACTAGTTTGATGTACCACGCAGCCATTTGCAGCCACATGACTCCGGAAGAGCCGGATGGCAGTTCTCCCCCATGTGTCTGAGTCTCTGCATGGTGGCCAAGAGTCCCCGAGGCAGTTTGTGGGCAGGGCCACCAGGCCTCTGGGACGGGTAAGATAGGGGACTGGGGACCCCAGCTCCATCTCCAGGAATGCCCGGTGACTTCTGCCTCTGAGAGCCGCCTACCTGGGCTTGAACTCGGCTGTTCTGCTAAGCTGGTCTTGAGATCAGCATCTCTCTTGTGTGGATTCTGATGAGCTGTCGGGTCTGGACTGCAAAAATGGCGGCTATTATGGTGAGCGAGTCTCATCTGGCTGTTCCGAGGCCCTACAGAGGTGATGGGCCAACACCCAAAACCCATCTTGCCTCCTGGGAGCCTCATGGTCAGCTGAGCTAGGGGAGAGCTGGATGGCAGCTCTCCCCTGTGCATCTGAGTCCTAATCTTTTAAATGCATGTGGTCAATATGCTTTTACCGAAGGGCAGAATGAACAAGAAACTACTTGTGGATTAGCACCATAATGCCCACATTTACTCTGCATAAACCCTGAGGAAAGCATAGAAAAAAGATCGCCTGGTGGAAAGGCCATGGCTTGGGACCCCTCTGTGGCCTGGCTGCAGCTGTCCATGACAGCCGAGCCACCCCAGGCTGGCCAGTCCCCAGAGTTTCGCTCAAACTCCAAAGCACAGAGTAAGTAAGCAGAGACTCCCTGATACCTCTGCTGAGTCCACATGTCAATATCTGGGGAACTGTAGAAACTAAAATAAAAACCACATGACAGACAAATGTTTGCTTGGCAAAACTTCAGCTAGGCCGTGATCCCACCCATAAATCCTAACGATGTATTTGCAAAGGCAGGAACTTGCCAGAGCCTTGTTTTTCTCTCCCATTACTCTCCTGATCTGCACTTTCATGTGTGATGCTGTGATTCATTGAGGAACATCTGTTTACCCCATGACGGTGTCCATTAGCACCATCTCTATGGCTGGCACTGAGGGAGCACAGAGGGCACCACAAATGCTATCCTTAAAGAAAAAATGACCAGCAGGAGAATGGTGTGACTCGACACTGGCCAGGAAGTTAGAGAGTCGGCAGGGGAGTGAGGGCGTGAGGAGAGAGGTCTCAAGAAATGAGATTTCAGGCCAGAGCAATAGCACAGCAGGTAGGGCATTTGCCTTGCATGCAGATGACCCGGGTTCAATCCCGGCATTCCATATGGTCCCCAGCATCACCAGAAGTAATTCCTGAGTGCCAAGCCAGGAGTAACCCCTGAGCATAGCTGTGAGTGGCCCAAAAGCAAAAAAAAATAGAAAAAGAGAGAGAGAAATTTCTAGACCAACCAGGAATCCCAAGTCCCTCCAAGTCTCCCTAAAGTCCTGGTCATCCTGGTTCCTTCAGATGGTCACATGGGCAGGGCCAGTCCAGCCTGCAGTGTAGACTTCTCTCACTCAGATTCTCCAAACATGCCTCTGCTTCAATCTGGAAATCTTGTACCAAACAGGAAAACGCTCAACCCATTTTTGCCTTTCAATAAATGAGCAAAGATCCCCGAATTGTAAAAGCAAACCAATTAGGGCAGATCTCCAAATAATCGCATAAACTCCAATTTCCTATGTTTTAACATAAACATCAAAATAATAAACTCTGGCATACACGAAGGAGGGGGGGGAGTGTGTGCAAAAATCTAGCCTGATGCAGTGGCGTTTTTTAGGAGCTGAAACCTAAATGACTAAATTGGCAGTTTATTAACAGGAAAATTATGCGAAGTAGCTTCATGTTGATGTCAAGAATTTTATGCAGCAAGTTATGGCGTGGTACCCTGAGTGCCTCATTTGCATTTTCTCATTTAGAGAGAACAATGGCTCCAAATGAGTGCAGCGCGTTCACATTACACACCCAAGAACATTTGCACAGACGGAGAGGCAGGTCTTGATAGCAGAGTGATTAAGCCTTTTGTTCAGGCTGCAAGGCCTCATGCCGGGGAAAGGGACAGATCACTGTCACTTAGGCCAGAGCTCCTGCACCTCTCAAAGGGCACAGCCACCGCCTGCACAACTCTGGTTTTCAGGATTCACCCGGTTTGGTTGTGCTCAATGAGAACCAAGGGGCGGTATGATAAATACCAGCCCAGCCTCCTAGAGGGCAAAGTCTCAAAGAATCCACCCCAATCGTTTGACTAGAGTGGCCCGGGATGAGCCGGACCACACCCTCCTGGGCACCTGCTCCACTGGCTCAGCACAGAGGACTCTGCCTCTTGAACTATGCAGCCACCATTTGTGAAAGACTCAAACTCACTGAGCATCTGCCCTGCGTGTAGTTAGGGACCAGGGCCAGGTGAGGCACCTGCTGTCTCAAAGCTTGTGGGCTCCACCAGTGACTGTCCCTAGTGGGCAGCATTGTGGGAAAACACACAGTCAGCTACATGAGTCTAGATCACCAGCATCCACAGGCATGCTGCCAAGAAGGCTTGGTCAACCCTTAGTTAAGTGAACATCTACAAACAGGTCAGATTTTAGTCCTGCCAACAAGAAAATGAGAAGAATACAGGCACAGGTGAGGGGGCTGGAGCGATTGTGTTGCGGGTAAGGTTCTTGCTTTGCATGTAGCCAACCCAGGCTCAATCTCCGGTACCCCCAAAAGTCCCCCAGACCTGCAAGGACTGATCCCTGAGCACAGAGCCAGGAGTTAAGCTCTGAACACCGCTGGATATGAAAAATCAAAACAACCTAGAACTGAGCATTAAATAGAGGCAAAAGGGATACACATGACAACCTTTTAATGTATGTTCTGTAATCCATAGTCTAGAAGGGAAGGAAAAGAGAAAGAGAGAAAAAGGGAAAGAAATAAAGAACCTGCCATGGAGGGGGCTAGGGAAGGGAGGAGGGAACCGGGGACGTTGGTGGTGGGAGATGGGCACTGGTGGAGGGGACGGGTGCTGGAACACTGTATGACCAAAACCCAAATATGAACTTTTTTAATTGTATATCCTTTTATTTGTATATCTCACAGTGGTATAATAAAATACTTTAAAAAAAAAAGAAAGAAAAATCAAAACAAGAGAAAACAAGAGCACAGGTGAGTGGCGCAGCTGCCAGGATGTCAGACTTGGTTTCGCACACAGGCTTGGTCGGTCGTCTGAAACATCCCAGACCATAGCAATAGGCCCACACAATGACAGTCTGAATCCTTTCTTTGGGGAGGGGGTGCTCCCAAACAGTGCTAAGGAGACCTAGGGCACCTCAGGGGATTTGGTGCTAGGGCCTGAGGATGTGACATCACTCACTCAGCTCAGCCATGCTAGGGTATTCCTGGTCACGCAGGCTGTGCTCAGGCGACTATGTGGGACCAGAAATTAAACCCAGGTCAGGTGCCAGACATGTGCCCTAATGACTGTTCACTCTCCAGACCCCTCATCAGTCTTGACTTCTTATGGCAGAAAATACAAGGCGCCTTCTCCCCACAACCCACCCCCAGCCCCCACCACTATCTCCCTTCCTGCTTCTCCTTTCTTGGAAACAGAGAAAACTGTCCCACATAGGACTGTACTAGCAGCTCCCTGTGAAAATCACATTTTTATCTTTTGCCACAGAGAGTCTGGTGGTATTTGAGGGGGTCGGTCACAGCAGTGCCACCTAGGCTGTCTTGAAGAAACATCAGATAAATGTAGTCGCTCCTGATTCTGGCCTGCACAGAGTGAGGGGCTTGTCCTAGAACACACTTCTAGGACCCCCATGTGTGCCAGGCCTGAGCCCAGGAACCCTGGGCAAGAAGAACAATCCAGGCCCATGGTCAGAGGGAAAGCATCCCCAGATGGCCACATGGATGCATCGCAAGCGCCCATTCCATTTTCTAGAGAGTGAAACTCTATACCGCGTTTCTTAAATCTTAAAACCTGAGTAAGATCTCCCAAACCAGCATTTCACTCCAAGCATCTGTGTCTTGGCCAGTGGGCACCTTAACAAATCCCCTCCCTGGACCCAAAAGCCAGAGTCTGTCCTCAACCAGAGCCTCCTGCCCCCTCTGCCTCCCCCAGTCCTTCTCTGGTCTACTCGGGGTTCTCTCTGGCTCCCCACCCCATAGGCAGGGCACAGGACTCGCTTATTGCAGGCAAGACTCCCCAGGCCCTGTGGCAAGAGAACCTGAGGCACACACTTCTTTATGTCACGGTTTCCTCAGGGCGGCAGAAAGGTGCAGTGTTTCCAATGTGCTCTGGACACACTGCTTTTACAATTTAACTTCATGGGGCCAAAGCAATATACAGCGGGTAAGGTGCTTGTCTTGCATTTAGCCCACCCAGGTTTGATCACTGGCATCCCATATAATCTCCCCTGAGCACCAGTGTGACCCCCAAAAAATAAGGGAAAGAAAAAAAATTAACTTGAAGTTGAGCTTACATTCATAAACTGCACACATTTCAAACATTTATTTTGTTGAATTTCAATAAATCTATATACTTCCAAGCAACCAACTATGATCTAAATATCAAAAGTCCCAAAACAACCAAAAAATTCCCTAAGGTCCCACTCCAGACAACTCCACCCATCCCAGGAAACTCTAATCTGCCTTCCGTGTTCTCAATGATGTTTGTGTTTTCTAAACAATTCCTATGGTGCTTGGGTATACAAGCTTCTTCCCTGCAATGAAATTTGCTTTATTCTTTTCAGCTTCATCCAGGTAATCACAAGGATCAGTAATTCACCCCCTTTCCCTTTGGCAGTAATCCTGTGGACAGGAGGGCATGCCACAGTTTGCTCAGTCACTCACCCATTGGTGGCCATTCAAATTGCCTCCAGCATTTTATTTATTCTTTTTTTTAAAAAAAAAGAATAAATAAAATTTTATTTTATTTATTTTATTATACCACCATGAGATATACAATTACAAAGATATACAATTAAAAAAAGTTCATATTTGAGTTTTTGGTCATACAGTGTTCCAGCACCCATCCCTCCACCAGTGCCCATCTCCCACCACCAACGTCCCGGTTCCCTCCCCTCCCCCAGCCCGCTCCATGGCAAGTTCTTTATTTCTTTCCCTTTCTCTCTCTTCTCTTTTCCTTCCCTTCCAGACTATGGATTACAGAACATACATTAAAGGGTTGTCATGTGTATCTTTTGCCTGTATTTAATGCTCAGTTCTAGGTTGGTATTAGTACTTTCAACAATTGTTAGCACACTGTTCCATTTTCTGTCTTACCTAGCCTCTGACTCCCACACGCTTGTGATAATTTCCACCTTTGACAAGACCTCCTGATACATGTTTCAGTTGACCTTGGATACTGGTATCATAATATGTACATATATATTTATATCATGCAAATAAATGCAGTCATTCTGTATCTGTCTCTCTCCTTCTGGCTAATTTCACTCAACATAATCTTCTCCATGTCTATCCATTTATAGGCAAATTTTATAACTTCATTTTTCCTGACAGCTGCATAGTATTCCATTGTGTAGATGTACCAAAGCTTCTTTATCCAGTCATCGATTCTCGGGCATTCTGGTTGTTTCCAGATTCTGGCTATTATGAATAATGCTGCTATGAACATAAAAGTAGGGATGGTGTTTCCACTGCGTATTTTTGGCTTCCCAGAGTAGATTCCCAGGAGTGGTATGGCTGGGTCAAATGGGAATTCAATTTCTAGTCTTTGGAGGAATCTCCATATTGTTTTCCAGAAAGGCTGTACCAGCCGGCATTCCCACCAACAATGGATGAGTGCATTTTAACGCTTCTCAATGAAGCTACTGGGAGCATCATGGTCACGCCTTATGATAAATCCATTTCTCTTTCATACAGCTAGATACTTTGGGATAGGACTTGTGGGAGTGTCCTTTTTTTCCCGAGCTTTATAAAACTGACAGAATCCTTACACAGCAGCTGTACCAAGTACTTCTCACCCCCAGACATGAGGGATCTGCTTGTGCTCTCTCCCTCCAACAGGGAATTCTTTTACACACAGCTACTGGAATGAGTGCAAAACTTGGGGGGTCTAAATCTGCATTTCCCTAGTCACACATAACATGGAACCTCCTTTTACATGTTAATCGACACTACACTCTGTGTGTGCATGGGTGAAATGGCTGTTACCATTATTTGCCCTTTGAAATGTGAGGTTGTTCACCTAATATATCCATCACCAGGTGAGTAGATAAAGATATGGAATAGAGACACGATGGTAAAAATTAAGCTCTTTTTCAATATGGAATGCTGCCATGTGCAGCTGGGATAGGCCTGGGAGGCAAAATGCTCAATGAAAGAAGCAAGGAGAAAGAAACACAATGTATGGTTGCACATGCAGTAACAGAACTAATGAGCAAAGGAAACACAGCCTTAGACTATAGGAACAAAGTAATGGCACCTGGAAACAGTAGAACTCTTCTCGCCCTACATTCGACCTCCAAGTTGCTCGCCCTGGTGCCCCTTAAGATCCCTTGAGCCCACCAAGAATAAGTCCTGATCACCGCTGGGTGTGGCCTAAAAATAATAAGGGGCCAGAGCAACAGCACAGCGGGTAGAGCGCTTGCCTTGCACATGCTGGTTCCATCCCCGGCATCCCATATGGTCCCCTGAGCACCACCAGGAGTAATTCCTGAGTGCAGAGCCAGGAGTAACCCCTGAGCATTGCTGGGTGTGACCCAAAAATAATAGATAGGAAGCAAGGATGTGGTTCAATGGCAGAACATATGCCTCTGATCTACAAGCCCTAAATGATGTTTGTCATTCTGGAGATAAGATCTTTGGTCATATTTAATATTCCCTTCCCCTAAAGTCTCTTCATTTAGTGAAAAGCTTCTTTAAGAGACCAGCAAGTTAAATGTTGATGCAATCACATCGATTTTATTGTCTCCATTTGGTGATTTCTCTGTCCTTTAAACTCTGGCCTCTCCTGAAATCATGCAGCGCTCCTGCTAATTTCTTTTCTTGTGCTTTTAGAGTATTAGCCTTTACATTAAAGCACACGGTATAGTCCAATTTGAGTTCATTTTTGTATATAATACACTGCGAGGGTTGAGGATCCTTTTTTGCCTTATAAGTATCCTGCTCTTCCAGCACCTGGAGCCAATCTCCATGGAATCTCTGGCCTCTTTGCTGAAAACCAGTGGCCGACCAACAGCAGCCTCTGCGTCTGGCCTGTTTCACTGATCTGTGCATTCCCGCCAAAACCACAACGTCTTGGTGAATGCAGAGCTGCAGGAAGTCTCTCACTCAGGAAGAGGCCCACTGATATTTCTCTTCTCCTCTCAAATTGTCCTCATGATTCTAGGTCCCTCCTAGCTTCACATGAAACTCAAAATCCCATCTCCCAAGTATATTTCCAAGCATGGCATTTTGGGGTGGGGTTTGGGGTTGGTCTGAGAGCCACAAGCAGCAATACTCAGGTCTTACTCCTGGCTCTGCGCTCAGGGATCACTTGTTATGGGGACTCGGAGGATATATGGGGTGCTGAGGATTGAACACGTGAAAGGCAAGTGCCCTACCTATTGTTGAGGACCCACTGCCCCTCAGCTTCTTAGCCCTGCTTAGCATTAGCAGAGCCATTTTGGGCAGATGTAGCCATTTTAAGATTGCTTTAAAAAGCAGCTTTTGCCAATGACTGACAGTTGAACCTGGTAACTCAGGTTCAAAAAGCAGGACTCAGCTCAAAAAGCAGAACCACCCTGCAAGCAGAACCACCTTGTGTGACCCAACCAAGTATAACAATCCGAGATAAGAGAGAAGCTTGTCCAAACCAATTCCTGAAATTCCATGCCATGCCCCCCCCCATCCCTCGGCCAATATAGATAAGCCACAGTGTGGAACTGTAACACAGAACAATCAGGATATGTTTGGGTGAGAGAGGGGGGAATTTCAGAGAAATCCCACTCGCGCTCCTTTGGATAAAATGGACTCTGCACCAAAGAATGGGGGGCACTATCCTTCTAGAGGGGACCTCCCTAACCATACAGCTACGGGAGTCAAAACTTGCTTGACTTGTAGCAAATAAAGCTTTTATTGCAGAGTTCATTGCTTTGTGTGGTCTTTCAGATATCGTACCCTAACAGTAGTATTGCTCTGGCCCCACACATGGTATGTATTACTGTATTGGCTTGGCCAGACAAAAAAGTTCAGACTAGCTCCAGAGATGAAAACTCAGTCATGGCTTGGAAGTGGTTTACCCTGCAGCAAGGTGGAGAATGTTCATCTGTCGGGAATAACTGCCAGACCCCAGGCTGTGTTATCTGGGAATCACCTGCTCCTCAAGTGATTTTTTTCAGACACACTTTCAGACACACTGGCCATGAGAGGCCAGAAGCCTGTCAGGCCCTGCCTTAGCCTCTCTGCTTCTCTCACGGGGATTCTGGCCTCCACCCTGGGGTCACAAGCCAGTATCTTCCTAGATCGGGCCTAAACCACACCCCTGCACACCGAGTAGTAGCAACCCTGAAGACCAGACACCAGGATAGGTGGGGAGATTAGAAAAAAGAGGAGCTTGGCACCTTTGTGAGGGGATGGTGTGTCCGGTGCGCTCCAGCACCCAGGATAGATGGTTCAAACCAGGGGATGAAAGCCAACATCAGCCAGTCTCATGAAAAGAGGACATTTACCTTGCTGGGCATCAGGCAAGCCTCCATGTATTGGAAACCCAGTACAGAAAAAGCAAAAAGATGATGTCTGAAGCAGAAATTTTTGCCAGAACCCATGTCTCCTTTTAAAAAAATAAAATTTGGGGGCCAGGAGCAATAGCACAGCGGGGTAGGGCATTTGCCTTGCACGCGGCCAACCTGGGTTCAATCCCAGCATCCCATATGGTCCCCAAACACCACCTGGAGTAATTCCTGAGCAAAGAGCCAAGAGTAACCCCTGAGAATTTCCGGGTGTAACCCAAAAAGCAGATAGATAGATAGATAGATAGATAGATAGATAGATAGATAGATAGATAGATAGATAGATAGATAGATAGATAGATAGATAGATAGATAGATAGATAGATAGATAGATAGATAGATAGATAGATAGATAGATAGATAGATAGATAGATAGATAGATAGATAGATAGATAGATAAAAATGAAATTTTAGGAGCTAGAAAGATAGTGCAAGAGGTAGATGCTTGCCTAGAAGGTGACTGACCTGGGTTTAATCCCTGGTATCATACTCATATGGTCCCCCTGAGCACCATCAAGAATGATTCCTGAGAGGAGAAGGAGGAAGAAGAAGAGGAAGAGGAAGAAGAAGAGGAGGAGGAGGAAGAGAAGGAGGAGAAGAAGGAGGAGGAGGAAGAGAAGGAGAAGGAGAAGGAGAATGAGGAGGAGAAGACGAAGACGATTATGAAGACGACAACGACAACGAAGCAGAAGAAGCAGAAGCAGAAGCAGAAGAAGAAGAAGAAGAAGAAGAAGAAGAAGAAGAAGAAGAAGAAGAAGAAGAAGAAGAAGAAGAAGAAGAAGAAGAAGAAGAAGAAGAAGAAGAAGAAGAAGAAGAAGAAGAAGAAGAAGAAGAAGAAGAAGAAGAAGAAGAAGAAGAAGAAGAAGAAGAAGAAGAAGAAGAAGAAGAAGAAGAAGAAGAAGAAGAAGAAGAAGACGACAACAACAACTCTAGGGGCCTGCGAGGATGTGGCTCTGGGATGAAGCATTTGCTTTGCACATGTGAGGCCCAAGGACAGCTCCTGAGCAATGGTCCCACCTCCAAATGGCTCAGGTGGGGAGAGTCCATGTCTAATATGTGTGAGGCCTTGAGGGTGCAGGCCAGCATTATGTGGCCCCTCTGCCACCACTGCAAGTGGCCCCAGTGCCTGCATATCATTGGGCCTGGCCCCTATCACAGCAAAAAAATTAATGACACCTGGAAGGACTATGGCATCTACCATATCTAGGGTCTTTGATCTATGTCCAGAGTCCCGGTTAACCAGCTTGGGACAAGGTGCTCATGTGTTGGTCTGCTCCTCCTCCAGACCACGGGTAGTGCAGTGAAGCTAATGCTGCCCCCATATGGAATGGGTATATCTCCCATAGGCAACAGTGAGGGTCCATCTGCTGACCCCCTGAGCCAGGCTCACCTCTCCTATATATACAAGAGGGAAGCTGGGCTGAAAATGCCCTACCAAGGCCTTTCCAGTGTAGCCCTGCCACCCCATGAGATACAACTGAGCCTCCGGGACTGGGAGACACAGGGTGTACTTGATATCAAGAGGGGACACCCACATCTGGCACAGTGTCCCAATGATGTCCCCCCAAAGAATTCCCTTTCTTCAAAGATGGCCCTGAAGCCAATGGGAAGGGCAGCATCCCAGCCTGGTCCTGACAGGAGGCCCATCACCATGCAGGGACCCAGCCACCCTCACCCTGCTCCAGGCAATGTGGCTTCAATGGAAATGATTCCCATTTCCTTCTTGCCTCTGAACGGGCTGCAGGAAGTAGTGGAAGTAATGACTGACTCTGGGGCATTTCTTTCCACTGTGGGGTTTAACATATTTTAGCATTGTGAGCGCTGGCAATGATGAAAGGATGGATTTCAGGGGGTGGAAACAGTCTGCTCCGAATAAAGTTCCTTGTGCAAGAAGAGATCCCAGCTGAATAATACCCCTTCAGCTTCCCAAAGTACGAAGGGATTCAATTTGTAAAACCAATCCGACTTCAAATATTGAAAATAAAGCCAGTTTGAACAATTCTTTCTCTTTCTCCCAGCCTTTGCCGAACGAAATTAAGAAAGGCATATCACCACTTCACATGCAAGATAAAGCACTGTTTCATATCAAAGAAGCTGCTTTTTTTTAAGTCTGGAGCTTCCTATGTTAATGTTTGAATTATTACTGAGCTGCAAATTGAAGTTAGTGGTGTGTCAGGGTGTTAGCCCAATGCTGGAGCGCCGTTGGCAGGTGGGGAAGCATCACTTTCTTCTCCACCATGGCTTCACGTTTTACAGACCACATTCCATGCTCAGAGTTAACTATGCCCCAGACAAAGGGACCTTGCAGGAGCCCGAGAGCCACTCACTCTGAGAAGTAGCAGGGAGAAAATGGAGCGGGGAAACGTCAACAGACAGCAAACTTGGCGACAGGAAAAGGCATTTTAATGACTAGAAGGAGATTGAACTTGATCTTCCTAGCAGGGACTACTGCCAGGGTGGATGGGCCATGGTAGAGAATTAGAGCAGGCCTGAACATTACTTAAAACTTTGAAAGAAAAAAATAGACCACCACCTCCTCAGAAACATGAGCAGATCGTGGACTTTCAGCAAACAAGCATGGAATGAACAGTGGCCCAACCCGCCCCATCTTTGGGTAAAAGTCTATAGGGTGACGCTGAGCCCCCAGGCATTCAAGTCCGGGGAATTCTCTGGAGACAGGAACCTGGGAATCCCTCTCCCCCAGTAAACACCCAACATCCCCAGCAAATCTCCTATAAGGGCCCCCCTTCCTTGATTGTCTCATTGGCCACCCAGGTGGGGAGTCAGGAGCACCCTAAGTTATCAGTGAAGCAAGGGCTCACAGTCCAAGTTGCCTGGAGGTCTGGAGGGCAGGACTGGAGGGAGAACAGGAGTCCTGGCGGCACCTGCGTGGACAGGTCAGTTCGCAGCAAGTCTCCTGGCACCCACACAACGTGTCACCTACCAGCTGGGCTTCCTGGGGAAAAGGGCAGGAGTTAGCCAGGCAGGTTCTCCACTGCCAAGCACTGTTGATCAGGAGCAAATAAGGAAGGAAAGGAAAGGAGGAAGAAGGAAAAGGAAATGAAGAAAGGGAAAGGAAGGAAGAGAAAAGGGAACTTAGCAGGGTGACTTGGAGAACCGGGTCCTAGAAGGGAGATTGGCCAGCTAGCCCAGTCTGCCCATGAGGTGCACACTCTAAGGACAACTCAGGACAACGTGGGTGGCTCCAGGGAGGAAGTCCAGCAGGCACATTAACAGGTCCACTCGCCCGTGTCCCCACATCTGTGCTGTGAGCCACGCCCCCAAATGACTAAGTGAGTGCACTCACCAGAGAGGGAAGGTGAGTGCAAGGAACGAAGTAAAAAGAGCCTGTGAACTGCTGGGCACATGCATGCCTGCCCTTGCCAAGTCATGGGGACACACACACACCCTACACACCCCCCACACACACACCACATACCACACAGACACACACATACCACATACCACACAGACACACACAGACACCATGGACCACACACACACCACATGTACATACAGACACACCCCACATACCACACACCACATTCCACAAACCACATACACATTACATACCATTTACCACAATGCATGCCATATATACATCACATACCACATATGCATACTACATGTTACATGCATGCACACACATATGTACCACATACCATATAAATACAACCACATACACACATGATGCATACCTACCACATATACATACATGCAATAAGCATCACGTTCTACACACACATGCTATACACCACACATATCATACATTACATACAGTGATACATATCCCACATATATGCATACCATGCATCACAGATACGCACATCAATACATCACATATACACACACCACATACCATATACACTACATATAATATACACCATGCATAACACACAACATATACATGCATCCCACATACAACATACACATGAACAGAAGACATACCATACACATCACATACCACACATGGCACTTGGACACACTATACACATCACGCACATATACACATATATCAGATGGTCCCTGAGCACTGCCAGGAATAAAACCTGAGTAGAGAGTCAAGAGTAACCCCTGAGCACGCCCAGGTGTGACCCAAAATGCAAAAACAAAGAAAAAGAAGAGAGCAATCTAATATCAACATAGAACTGAGCATTAAACAGACAAAAAATATATGATAACCTCTAAATGTATAACAATCCACAATATGTAAGAGAAGGAAGAGGAGAGAGAGAGAGAAAGAGAGAGAGAGAGAGAGAGAGAGAGAGAGAGAGAGAGAGAATAGATAAAGAACCTGCCATAGAGGCAGGCTATAGGGGTGGGGAGGGAATCAGGGACATTGGTGGTGGGAAATGGGCACTGGTGGAGGGATGTTCTGGAACACTATATGACCAAAACCCAAACATGAACATCTTTGTAATTGTATACCTCACAGTGGTATAATAATTTTTTTAAAAGGGGGAAAAATAGCAATCATTACCAGCCTCGTCCTACCTTCCAAGGGAGTGGGTAGACACCATTGCCGAAAGGCCTGGCCCAGCCATCAGGCAGCATCCTGGGAAACGAGCTTGTTGGGGAGCACCGTAAGACCACTCTCCACCTAGGATCTTGTTCTTGGCTCTGTGGATTTATGGGGCATCACCCTGATGCGGAGAGCCCGGCTCAGCCTCCAGCACTCAGCATAGCCCACCACTGCCTGGTCCCTTTACAATGAGCAAACTGAGTTCCCAGAAAAACTGATGAATGGCCCAGAGGCCAGCCAGAGGAAAAGTAGGTGGAAAACCCGGTCTAGGGACATGGAAGAGCAAAGATGGACATGGCGTGGCAGGGAAAGACAAAACAAGCTGATCTCCCTAGCTGTGAAAGGAGAGCTCCAATATGGAGAGAGGAAGAGTGGGGGATTCGACCGTGACCCCAGGCCCGGATGCTGGATAACCACAGAGGCCGTCACCAGTTATTGTTAAATAAGAACCCTCAAGCCCTTCCCTGCAGCAGAGGCCATACAGAGAACCATGGCAGGAGAGGCCAGTTCCAGGGAGCCTCGTCTTGTGTTGCCCGAGGTCACGGGGGCTGCATAAGGGAAGACCTGGGACAGAACAATCTAGCAAGTCTCTGCCCAAATCACCCCCAGTTCTAGTCAGGTAAACTCATGTGCTGGCTGGTCATTTCTGGCCAAACACCTCCTTTGCCAAGTCCAGTATTGTCTCTAGACGCCTGCTGGAGGGAGGCATGGACAGGCCCAGATGGCTTATTAAAAATGGGAAGCACCAGGATGGTGGACGGACCACGGAGCAGTGGCAGGCGAGTGATGGGGACGGCTGAACGCCCCTCCATGGAATCCGATGTGATGTTGCAATTTTGTTTTGGCTAGGGAACCCAGCCCATCTGTCTGGCTTCTGCAGCAATTAGAGAAAGGCCCAGAATCAGAAAGGCAGGAAATGAAAGAGAGTGGGGAGCACCACGGGGAAGGGGAAGAGGGAGAGCCTGGATGGGTCCCAGAGACCACGGGAGAAGGATCTGGGCGGTGGGAGTGGCTACTGCACTCTACCCTCATCTGAGAAGGACCCGCAGCAGCCTGTGAGGGGCTGGGGTAGAGGGGCCCCGGAAAGATGGGGAAAAGGACAGACGGAAGTGCCCCAGGCTTGCAGGCCAGTGAGAACCAAACCTCAGGGTTCAGGGGCCTCACCTCTCCCCACACTGAGTCCAGGGGCTGCACAGTTTCTCGGGTGAAGACAGGCCTCAGGGTTCACCCGGATAAAGGGAAAACAGACAAGATCTGGATCTGGGGTAGGGGCAGGGAGCCTTGTACAGCGGTATGGGAAAAGGAGACGCAACGGAGCATATGAGGGTCTGCTGACAGGAAGGGGCATCCGCTGAGATGCACAGTGACCCCTGAAGGAGGGCAGCAGCTCCCTAAGAGAACAGACCCTGGATGGTGGCCCATTAACTTAGCTATCAGTTGGGCCTGGGAAGACACAGTCAGTGGTCCAGTGCTAGGGCGCCTGCCTTGCTTGTGAAGGCCTGAGTTCCATCACTGGCACCTCTGGGTATGACCGTCAACCCCACAACCAAGGGTGCAAGCCCCCATCTCTGACACCAGCATCACCACAAAAAAAAATAAATGATGTCCAGAAACCCAGTGAGAGACCCATTCTCAAGAAGGAGCACTTTCCAACGGTCTCTCAAACTGAGGTGCTATTTCTCCCTCCTTCCAGGAGTTGAGATCTCCCTAAACTCTCCCCATTCCCTGATGCCTGAAGGCAGAAGAGACCCCCCCAGCCTGAACAGTATCTGAAAAGAGCCCCTCACCCACCCTTAGGGTGATCCCCAAGGACTGATTTACAACTAAGCCAGATGCCCCCCCCCACTGTATTCAGGCAGCTACAGGTCAGATCCAATGGGAACCCCTATCCCCAGGTGACCCAGAGAGGCTTCCATCACAAGAAGGAAGCTCATTCACAGCCATCATAAACCAACCAGGGTGTATGATGGAGGGATAGCACAGGGGCTAAGGTGTATGATGGAGGGATAGTACAGGGGCTAAGGTGTATGATGGAAGAATAGTACAGGGGCTAAGGTGTATGATGGAGGGGTAGTACATTGTTGGGAACGCTGCCTGGGTCCCCGACAGTGCCGGGAAACGAATTCCCTTCTACCTCTGAAGCCGGGCGGGAATGGATGAAGACTCAGGAATCTGATGCAGTTTTAAAAGGCTTTACTTATCACAGGTTCAGGCATACAAATCCACAATAGGAAAAACCCTGTGCTTAGGATTCCTGGCTAGAACCCCAGCCACGTGTAGGCCAAAATGGTGGCCACCACATGTAAAGGCCCTGTAAAAGAGGAGCCAAAGACAAGACTCCCAAGAAGGGTGCCAGCTCACAAAGAGAGAGCCCAAAAAGAAAAGCACGAGAAAGGAAGCAGGCTAGTTTTATACCCCCTGCAACTCAGACCTCCCCTCCACTATTATGGAAAGCAGGGAGGGTCCTGCTTTCCATAATAGGCCCTCAGGTAATTTCTCCCAGCACCACACCTAGGCCCTTTTATATGCTAATGTCTTGAGCCAAGTTCTGCCTGGAAAAGCCTTTATAGGGTAGAGACGGGGTTTCTGAGATGACATGTCTCTGTACCAAAGTCTAATACTAGTACCAGTTAAATATTTCTCCAAACCTTCACAAGTCTCGTCTACTTCATGGTAGTTTTGTATTTTAGTTGCCTTTGCGTTATCAGAGAGCCATGCTTGCTTGCTTGCTTGGAGGCAAACAGCATTTCTCTCTGGTCTAATTATTTAGGGATCCAACGTGGCCAGGCAAATATGCTAGTAAGATCTAGCTAGTCCCATGATGATTGTGGTAGCATGAGAGAATATTTATACCAACTAGTACAGAATACATGGTCAGATAAACTGCCACATTTAGACTACCCCCTTATCTACGAAGTGATTTGCAAGCGGCAATTCAGAGCAGATGCAGAGGCTCTTAGAGGAGTCCTACAACAGTACATGGTCTAAGGTATATGATGGAGGGATAGTACAGGGGCTAAGATGTATGATGAAAGAATAGTACAGGGTCTAAGGCATATGATGGAGGGATAATACAGGAGCTAAGGCATATGATGGGCAATAGTACAGGCTAAGGTATATGATGGAGGGATAGTACAGGGTCCAAGGTGTATGATGGAGGGATAGTACAGGGGCTAAGGTGTATGATAGAGCGATAGTACAGGGGCTAAGGTGTATGATGGAGGGATAGCACAGGGGCTAAGGTGTATGATGGAGGGATAATACAGGGGCTAAGATGTATGATAGAGCAATAGTACAGGGGCTAAGGTGTATGATAGAGCGATAGTACAGGGGCTAAGGTATATGATGGAAGGACAGTACAGGGGCTAAGGTGTGTGATGGAGGGACAGTACAGGGGCTAAGGTGTATGATGGAGGGATAGTACAGGGGCTAAGGTGTATTATGGAGGGACAGTAAGGGCCTAAGGTGTATGATGTAGGGATAATACAGGGGCTAAGGTGTATGATAGAGCGATAGTACAGGGGCTAAGGTGTATGATGGAGGGACAGTACAGGGCCTAAGGTGTATGATGGAGGGATAGTACAGGGCTAAGGTGTATGATGGAGGGACAGTACAGGGGCTAAGGTGTGTGATGGAGGGACAGTACAGGGCCTAAGGTGTATGATGGAGGGATAGTACAGGGGGCTAAGGTGTATGATGGAGGGATAGTACAGGGCTAAGGTGTATGATGGAGGGACAGTACAGGGGCTAAGGTGTGTGATGGAGGGACAGTACAGGGCCTAAGGTGTATGATGGAGGGATAGTACAGGGGCTAAGGTGTATGTTAGAGCCGATAGTACAGGGGCTAAGGTGTATGATGGAGGGATAGTACAGGGGCTAAGGTGTATGATGGAGGGACAGTACAGGGGCTAAGGTGTATGATGGAGGGACAGTACAGGGCTAAGGTGTGTGATGGAGGGACAGTACAGGGCCTAAGGTGTATGATGGAGGGATAATACAGGGGCTAAGGTGTATGATAGAGCGATAGTACAGGGGCTAAGGTGTATGATGGAGGGATAGTATAGGGGCTAAGGTGTATGATGGAGGGATAGCAGAGGGCTAAGGTGTATGATGGAAGGATAGTACAAGGGCTAAGGCATATGATGGAAGAACTGTCCAGAGCTTACTGGCACTTGTCTTGCATGCAGTCAGCCCCAGTTTGATCTCTGGCACCACATATGGTCCCCCAAGCTTGTCAGAGGTGATCCCTGAGCACCACCAGTGCAGCCCCCCAAAACAACAAAGACTCAGAAGGTGTCCCCTGCTCCTAGAATCCACTGTACTTTCTTCTTCCATGGTTCCCTCCACAGCCCCTTCCTGCCGCTGAGCCAAGGGCTCTAGCAGGCTCAGCATCTCCAGCAACTATGAAACATTGACTCACCCGCTGAGGAAGGGCCCTATTGCAACAAGCACTAGGGCTTCCACAAGCTGGAGTGGGACCCGCCTTTCCTCACAGGCGCACTTTGATTTCTGAGGTTCTGAGCCTCCTAAAGACCTGTCCTGGGGTTGAAGCTCTCCAGAAGGAAGAGGGAAACAAAGCCAAACCCTGGTAGGCTCCCTGAGGTTGAAGCTCCCTTCTCACTACCAGCTTCACAACCCAGGATATGGGTTTTCAGTCTTGGAGCCCCAGAGGCAGAGAAAAAGCATCCAGAGGACAGAGGCACGTACTCCACACCCTAGCATCCTGCCCACACCCACCAGGGAAAGGGGAGAGAGGGAGGGAAGAGGACCAACAGCCCCTTCTGCAGAGCTCCTGGGGACACTGCCTCATTCTCTGGGAAAAGAAAACCATGAGGGCAATCTCTGACTTCAAGTGGTGGACCTCTGGCCCACCACTTCCCTAGGGCCTTGGAAGCAGCCAGAGGAAACTAGCTCACCATAATCGCCACCATTTTCAAGGTCTGGACTCCACAGCTCATCAGAGTCCCACCCAAGAGAGAAGCTGATCTCAAGCCTGGCTCACCAGAGCCCCACATAACAGAACAGCTGATTTCAAGCCCAGGTAGGCAGTTCTCAGAGGTGAAAATCACCAGGCATTCGAGGAGATGGAGCTGGGGTCCCTCTTCCCCTCTATGTTCCATCCAGGAGACCTGGTGAACTTGCCCACAAACTGCCTCCAGGCTATCAGCCATCATGCAGAGACTCAGACACATGGGGGAGAGCTGCCATCCTGCTCTCCCAGAGTCATGCGCACACGCGATACATCAAACTAGTGGAACCAATCATGTTCTAGAAACTCAGAAAGTAAATTCAAGAACAGAATTTGGCCAGATCTCCCATAACCAAGAATAGGGAAGAAAATGGATTCATCAATAACTTGACCATGTATGTGCTTTAACGGTCAATACAATCAGTGCCAGCTGATGGAGCAGGCATGGGTGGGAAATGAGGGTCTTTGGTGGTGGGAACACACTGATAGTGGGAGTGGTGTTGAAGTATGAAACTTTCTGTCAGCAGTATTATGAAAACATTTTTACTCTGTAAATCATGGTGTTTTGATAAAAAAAGGGGAGGAAATAAAATAAAAGAAAAAAAAGTAATAAGCTAAAAAAAAAAAAAGAAAAAATTCTCCAAAACTCTTCTGTCTTCCGTGAGGAAGATGACTTGGAGGAGGCAGGCATGAAGAATGGGAGCAGGTTAGGAGGCTGCCGTGACCCAGGTATCATTCAGCTCCACAGGACCATGTACCCAGGCCCCTCATGGAGTATTTGCAGGGCGCAGCCTCAAGTCAGTGAGGGGGGCCACGGGCATATGCGAGTACCACCCCCCCCAACACAAGTGAGGGCTCCAGCCATATCCTCATCTCTGCTTGTCCCAGAGGGAATTATTTGGAAACATGAGTATGCCCTCATTGGTGTATCCAGAGGTCCTCCCTCTGTGAGCTCTGTGTTCATCAGGGTGCTCAGAGCTTAGTCACAACCCAGACAGAAGACACTGGATCCCAAGCAGGGAGGGCCACAGAGGGCCAGCAGAGGACAGAGACGGGGCAGGCCCAGGAAGGAGAGTCATCCTGCCAGATGTGCATCCTTAGCCTGGCTTCCTTACCCTGGCATCTGCAGGGGAGGTGGGGATGGGGGTGGGGGGGTAGGTGCAAGGAAGATGTCACAGGAAGGGAACTCAGGGCCACCATGAGGGAGAACGAGGGTGAGAATACACCCCCTGGGAGAGGTTCCTTGGCAAGGTCTGTGTTTTGCAGGGCTTAAAGCAAGCTGCCTGACCTTGGGTGTGCTCCCCCCAACCCCGAGTGGACACCCAAACCCCTGCCATGACAGCTGGAGAGATGGGATCCCACCTCCCAGACCCTCTCTCCCAGCATGAACTCGGTCCCTGCACATACTTATTGATAGATCACAGGCTTTCTAATTTCATTGCCTTAGAATTTGTTCTCTGAGGAGCTGAGTACTGCGTACTGAGATGTTAGGGAGCTGGCATGTCTACGTGAGCTCTTAACGCCCAGGACTCCCGTTGGCTGCTCTCTTGTCCTGTGCAACCTTCCTGGTGTGGTGCTGGGGGCAGGCAGTGCCCCTCTCTCCTCCTCTGACCTGGACAGTCCAGCCAAGGCCACACCCGTATCCCTAGTGCCTCAGGCCAGCCTCCAGACCTGAGGATTGGGAGAGATTGTTGTTCTGCCTCTGCCCATACTGGCCCTGGGTGGCAACTAGGGTGTGGAGACCAAGGCCCTGGGCCAGTACTGTCCACTGTCCCTCATAATGACACTATCTGGGAGGCTACCCCAAACTGCCTGGTTCCTTCCCCTGTTCCTTCCCCTGCTCCTTTCAGGGGAGACCAAACACTTGTCTAAGAGAGCAAGTGGGGCGGCGCGAAACAGAGACAGAGATAGACACAGAGAGCCAGACAGGCAAATACAGAGATACAGAGACAGAGAGACAGAAACAGAGACAGGCAGACAGATGCAAGGGAAGGATTTCTGGGTGCAGGCATGAGGGAGACACATAGATAGTTGAACTCCCAGAGCTTAAGACTGGTTCAGTCACAGGTGCCATCAGGCCAAAGGGCGACTCAGCCATGAGTGGCATCTCCCCACTGACCTTCCCCACCCTTCCTCCTCATTCCCACCAGCTCTCTCCACCCAGAATGCTGTGGGAGTCTCAGCTGGGTGCTGCCCTACAGCCTTGGGCAAAGGTAAGTCCCAGTGGGGGTTAGGGTCCCCATAATCACCAGGGGGGAGACTGACAGGAAAACTCTCATGATTATTTTTCTGATGTCTGACCAGATTCAAGCTCCTCTTGGACTCAACTCTCATAGCCAGGGAATACGCATAAGTGGAGAAAGATCTCAGAACTCCAGAGACTAGGAGTCCCCCATATCTGGCCCACAGGAAGGGGAAACCGGAGCTTGGGCCTATGTTGCTTTTGTTTGCTCTCCTGAAGCACCTGAGCTACTGAACAGTCACTGAGCACTCAGGGAGGCTGTGGGCAGGGACACCATGCCACCAGCTGCCATGTTGGCTGCCACAGTACCACACCCAGCAGCCCGGAGTACAGGGAAGGGCCCCAGTCTTGCCCATCAGAAGAAGGAGTGCAACCCAAGATTAAGTCCATGAGGGAAAATGAATTTCTGAGAAGGGCAGGTATCCCATGTGGGTCTTTCTCAGCCATTACTGTCACTGTGCAGCTCAGCTGGGGGCTCTTATAAAAATCCACACCCGTGACGTGGGGGCAGCCCACGGGCTGGCATTCACTATGTGCCAGTTCCCTTACCCACACACTCCCCCCAGACACTCTGGCTCTCAGCTATCACCCCTCCTTACGAGCACAGAAACTGAGGCTGGGGAAGGTGAAGTAGCTGCTAGAATGGTCACTCAGTAATGGTCACCAGCAAAGAGCAAAACTGAAATTTGGCCCACGGTTCAGGTCGTTATGAGCTAAGCCAGACCAGCTTCAGCCGGTCTAAGAGAGTTGTTCCATCTGCTAGATGCAGGGATTGCGTCTCCAAGCACAGTGCGGGGTGGGGTTCCCCTGCACTCTCCACCCCAGCATGAGCCGAAGTCCAGCCCGCCCCTGCATCTATCCATAAAGGGATCCAGAACCATTTTGTTAATGCCTCAATCTTGACATTAAAACACTTGTGACATTCAAAACCCCTATCCTCGGCCAGGCACAGACAGCAAGCATCAACCCGCTCCCCCTCCTTTGCCCACCCTCCCCACCGAATCCCACCGCAGGCCACGCAGTGCTCACCCGCTGATTGAAATAATGCAATTAGGGCATATAGAAAATCCATTCCGCACGGTGCCATCTGCATTCTCTTCTGACAGCTAATTTGATTGGCGCTCTGTAATCAATAAAGCACTCACGCGGCAGCCGGATAATTCACCTCGGGTTTTCTGACATCGTTTCTTAGCGGAAAGCTCCCACGCCTGCTTCTGCCAGTGACCGGGCCAGGCGGTGCCTGGCACTCACGCTCAGGCAGGGCATGTGCTTTGGTCCAACCCTTGTGTGGGACCCACAAGGTGCATGTTCTGAGGGAAGCTGGGGTGCCCACCCTTCAGCTCGCAGCCCCAGAGGACAGAAAGGAATGGCAGCTTGGGAGAGTGGTGGTGGCCGGGAGTCTCCCACGGGAATGTCTATGTCCTGACCTTTCCCCTACATAGGAGGATGTGAATGAATGGGAGGGAGAGGGAGACCGGAGAGTAATGGATGGCGCCCCTACGGGACAGGTGAGGAACAGACAAGGATACAGAACAACGTAGGCAGGAAGACAATGGGCCAAGGAGGCTGAGGCGGGCACAGGCTGGCATGGCTGGAGCAGATGAGCTCCTAGTGCCCTGGTTAGAACCCACAGTCCACAGCACCAAGCATGAACCCTGAGTCAGATTCCCCAGAAGCACTGGGACCTGGCTGTGAGGTCTGTACCATCAATATTTGGGGGGCACATTTATTAGACTCAGCAAATATCCGGGAGCAGGAGGAGCCGGCCCATGGTAGAGCTGGCCTGAGACTTCAGTCTGAGACTCGGTCATGTATGGTGCACCAACTGCCCCCCAAGAGGCTGTCACAAACTGGCCCCAGGAAACAAGTAGGCCGAGAGGGTCCTCGAGCACAGAGCTCCAAGGGAGCCCCCTGAGCACTGCAAGGTGTGGCCCAAACACCAGCACAGAAAAGCTCCCCAGGAGCACTCAGGGGCAGAGCAGCCCCTGTGGTGAGCCCTGGAGGCTAAAGTGACAGACAAGGTGGGAACACGCCACAATCCAACCCCAACCAGAAGGGCCCCTACAGCGCCCGTAGAAACACCTATTTGGAAACCCCCAGTCCAAACCGACTTCAAGACCGGCAGAAGGAAAGGGGCCTTTGTCCCCGAGCCCTGTGCTCCCTCTTGTCTCATAGGGTCCACCAGGACACGAGGCAGCTCATGCATCTGAGCACAACTACCGCTGGTCCTCCGGGAGCTTCCTGACAGAGCACACGGAGCAGGCCAAGGTGGGGCGGGCACACCTGCCCCAGCTCCAGCTCCCCAAAGCCTGTGGGCTCATGAAGACTACTACTGTACAACCAGCAACAGCCCGAAGGGAAGGAACATCAGGGCCCATGAGAGAAAGGGAGGTGTGATATAGAGGATGACCACAGCTCTTCCCGGGGCGAGTGGCAGAGACAGCTGTGAGGCAAGGAAGGGGATGCTCAGCCGTGGAGCTTGGCAACTGTCACAGATGAGCCAGAGTCACCTGCATAGGTACAGGTCAGGCTGGAGGGAACACCCAGAGCCCTCAGAAGACACAGCAAAGGGCGAGCAAAGGTGGCGGCTGTGACTACCAGGGAAGCTGGTCCCTCCCTGGTGTGGGAGAGCAGGTGGACACTCCCACTCTGACCCTGCCAACCGGCTGGCAGGAGCTCTGTGGATCCGAGCAGGAGCCACCGACAGCCTGTGTCACTGGCCTACATGATGGCAGGTGAGGGCCCAGGAATCACGATCCACAGCTCAACTGTCTACTCACCCGCCCACAGGACCTGTTTGCTTCTAGAGTCTCGGATTTACAAAGAAGTACTTCAATGTTCCTCAATTTAAGGGAGCAACAGCAGTCTGTCAGAGCAACCGTCTCTCCCGAGAAGAAACACCGAAGAGTTAGGGAAATCCTCTCCTTTCTCCCTGGAGCAAAACAACCCAAGAACAGTTCAGCTTCTGGGAGCTCCCAACTGTGCGGGATGGGTACTTGCCTCATACATTGGTTCAGAAATGGTCACGTGAGCCAAGCAGAGTTCCCAGCGCTTGCCACGAAGTGATCCCTGAGTGCAGAGCCAGGTGATAGCCCTGAGCACTGCCAGGTATGACCCAAAAGCCAAAAGCAGAAAGGCAGAAGCCGGGAATTCAAGTTCATTTCCACGTAAGGTGGCTGGGGCTGAGATAAGGCAGAGACCAGGGTCTTAAAGTCACTGAGAGGAAGAAGGGAGCACGGAACCCAGGAATTTGAGGAAGTTCTCTAGAAAGGTCAGAGGGTCCAGAAAAAGAACTCTCGAACCCCTTGGGAAATCCTGTATTATGTTTAATGGGGGAGGGGCAGCATCCTGTCTTAAATGAAGAACTTTGGTGACACAGTCCTCAGGGCAAATGTATCTATCGCTCGCCTCCTCTAACATCTTAGACACATTTCTCTATTTCTCTATGTCTGGGTTTCTCCCTATTATGAAAATACTTATATTAGTATATAATACAGGATCCCCAGCTCAGGGGTAAGTACAGTCATCATATGAAGTGTTTTGGGTTTTGTTTGTTTGGGGGTCACACTGAGCAATGCTCAGGGGTTACTCCTGGCTCTGCATTCAGGAATTACCCTGGTGGTGCTCATATGGGGACCAAGTGGGATGCTGGGGATCGAACCTGGGTCAGCTGCGTGCAAGGCAAACACCCTACCCTATATGAAGAGTTAGTACTATGGCTCTAGACCCTATATGAAGTGTTTTAACATGCTGTAAACTTCTCAGTAGAATAGTGAATTCCCTGGTGGTAACTGCTGGCACAGATGAATCCAAGTTGTTGGTTTACACTGATTTTCTATAAATAGATGCTGGCAAGCAAAGACATGGCCAACCCAAGTCCTGATCTTTGTGCAATTGCTGTAAACATTTGTAGTCTATCCTCTGGGTTCTAGTCTCCAACAAAAAGTACCAAGTTTATGATTTCCCCCAAAGCTCTACCCCAGTGGCAGAACCTGTAAAATGCTTCTGTCTACCAGCGATTGGTTCAGAAATGGTCACATTTTTTGAGTGATTCCTGAGCCAAGTCAGGCCTATCAGGGACACTGTGAAGTTAAGAAAAGGTATTTGCCTTCCTGCTAGACACTGGAGGAAGCTTGCAGCCCAGGAACCGCAGAACTGCAGACAACCAGCACTGGGAAACGGGACAGAAAGTGGCACTAAACAAGGAAAGAAACTGGATCCTTGGTGAGTCTCAGTCCCTGGACCAATCCTCCTCAGAGCTTAGGACTGGAATTTTCTGCTAGCTGAACCCCCAGATTGACTGCATGGGTTAAACCAGTTTGGTTTGGTTTTCTTTTTTCTCCCCACCCACTTTCCCTTTTACTTCTCCTTCTGTCCCCAAACCACTGAGAACACAAAGGTTTCTAATCGTTACTGACACACTGATGGCCCTCGTGCCCTCTCCGTCTTGGAGCACAGCTGGAACTGCTCTCATATCAAGAACAAGCAGCATGAGGTCTCCTGCCACCTCGCACACCCCCATCAGGTCCTGACTCTGGGGCGTCCAGCTCTGTGTCAGGCACGAGCCCTGTTCCTGCTGGGTGACAAGAACCTCTCAGAAAGGAGGCTCTGATTTTCTGAAACCCATATGCCGCCTCCCTCTGCTGTGCTACATGGCTGTCTCCAGGTACCAGCCATCCTGTGTGTGCCCTGCAGGGTGCTGAGATGGGGCCTGCACCAGGCGGTGGAGCAGAGGAGCGCCCTCAGCTCTTGCCCCTCATGGAGTTCCAACCCCTGGTGCCCCTCTCACTGGCACCTCCACCAGGGCTCCACCATACCTTCAGTTCACAGGCTTCCTTCCAGCCATTTCCTGTACTGCCAGTCCGCAGAAGGACTGCAGGCATGCATAGGACCCCCCTTCCTG
This sequence comes from Cryptotis parvus, assembly GCA_021461705.1. NCBI lineage: Eukaryota > Metazoa > Chordata > Mammalia > Eulipotyphla > Soricidae > Cryptotis > Cryptotis parvus. The sequence goes on from JAJIBD010022191.1 coordinate 63,697, forward strand.
CTGGATGAGGGGTCTGTGGACGTGGGACTCTGAATGAGACCCCCAAAGGATTTTAAAGATTCCACTTGGGTTTCCATGGTAATTTCACAGAGCCAGCACTCAGGAAGTGTTTGCTAAATTGAATTTATTGAAGAGTAGAGTGAAGTGGATATTTCCTTCCCCAGACAGCACCGGCAAAGTCCCTCCACCCAGCCAAGAGACAGACTGGGGTGGGAGAGGGGGTGGTCCTACAGGCCCTGGCTCAGGACCACTATCCTTAGGAATGAACATGGAACTTGAGCCCTCTTGCCTCCCATCTACTCCAGATGAGCAACACTCAGTCAGAAATCAGAGAGCCTTCAGTAAGAGTTTTAAATATTGTGATTGAGGGTATGTGAATACATGTATACGCATATGCATGTGATTTTTTATGTGAGTTAATGTGTGAGTATGTGTGAGTGTGACTGTATGTGCATGTATGTGTGTGTGCCTGTGCCTATGTGTGAGTGTGTGAGAGTGTGTGCCTGTGTGTGTGTGCATGTGTAATGTGTATATGTTGCTGGAGATTTAATCCAGTGCCTCTCACAGTTAAGGCTTGTGATCACCTCCTGAACCCAAATGCTCAATTGTAGGTGAGCTTCTCAGCTCGGCCACTCTGGCCAGGACCAAAAATGATTCCAACAGGAGATCCAATACCTGAAAGACTCCAGTCGGGGAGGCTCCAGCTTCCCTTCCAACAAATGAGTCCGCACTCCAGCTTTATTGGAAAATGTTTTAGACCCAGATTAGAACTTAACTGACAAAACTGCTGATAAAAGCTAGCAGGTCCTTCCCCAACAGGGAATCGATAACACACAAGCCCTCATGGCTGGTAGGGGCATCGGGGAGAAGGTTGTCAAAAGGGTGACAACAAACGATCTATTGGTAGTTTGCACCTACACTAAAGCTTCTCCACCCAGACCCCTCAGGCCACACTGCCCCTTGCAGACAGGCCAGCTGTGGAGTCTGTGCTGCACCAGCTTGTCCTCAGCAGAAATGCTGACAGGCCCATAAGAGGAGCCTCTTTCCACCCCTCACACTCACCCACTGAAACTTTTGCTCAGAGCCACGGCAGAGAAGATTTCTACAAACCAACTCTCATTTCATTTGCTTACAGCTGCCACTTGAGGGAGAGGGGGCAGCAAGATAGCACAGCAGGTAGGGTACTTGTCTTGCATGTGGCTAACCTGGGTTCAACTCCCTGGCATCCTATATGGTCCCTGAGCCCACCAGGAGTGATCTCCCTGACCACAGAGCCAGGAGCAAGCCCTGAACACTGCCAGGTGTGGCCCCCAAAACTAAAAAACAGCAAAACCTTTCACTTCTCAGCATTGTTAAAAATGGCAAACTGTCACTCTGCCAATAGGGGACAGCCCACTTGTGAGATGAGATCAATTCCAGAACAAAGTTTTTTGAGTGACAACCTTGTCCTGGAGGGGTTCAGGGGCTTTCCTTGTGCATCCCCCTCACGTTAACGACAAACGAAGTTCCCCATGATGGATATACCTGCAATTAATATTGAAGGGACAGTTAATGATTCCGCCACACCATGCCACAGGCCTCATATTTCAAATTTAAAACTCTCCTTTCAAAGTAGGATTAGTTTTCAAAGCCTAGAAATGAATGCTAATATATTAGGCAAAGTAAGATTTTTTCCCAATGGCTCAAAAAAAAAAAAGCAAGGAAAATTAATATTAAGGACTCCACTCAGATGAGACAACCCCATTATCCTTGAAATCCTCATAATATAAGACTGCACTAGAGGACGGTCTTGGCACTGCCTCTTTCAAAGGATTTGAGATCTACAAATCACAGACTCGCAGGTGTACAGGAAGGATGGAGACGCCGGGCTGGCAAGCATATCCATTAGTGAGCAGGTCCTTGGGGCTTACATGCTTCCAGACACTGAAATTCTGAGTGGAAGTGTGAACCTATAGCACTTTGTTCTTTCACACACATCTGCAGACAGATATTCATGCATTTCTTCTAAGTTCAATTAGATATTTACAAAGCAAAATATGTTTGTTTGGAGTTTTTGTTGTTGTTGTTTTGGTTTGTGGGCCATACCAAGTGTTGCTCAGGACTTACTCCTGGCTCTGTCGCAGGGATTACTACTGATGGGGATCAGGGGGCCATAGATGCAGTGCTCAGCATCAAACCTGGGTCAGCCACATACAAGGCAAAGGCCCTAACTGTACTATCACTACAGTCCCTACAAAACATGAAAGAAAAAATATATTCAAAACTGAATGATAAAATTAGTTTGGCTTCTGAATCTGGGAATTGTGGGTTTTGTTTTGGGTTGGTTTTTGGGGGTCTGTTGTTTGTTTTGAGGGCCATACCCAGCAGTGTTCAGGGCTTATTCCTGCATGTGCACTGAGGGATTATTCCTGGCTGGGCTCAGGAAACTCTGCATGGTGCTGGGAATCCAACCTGGTTAGCCACACAGAAGGTAGTGTCCTGCCTGTTGTACCGTTACTCGGGCCCCTGGAAACTGCTTTCTAAATAGAATAGCATCTTTTCCCCCAAGCATCAAAAAAAAAAAACCCATATGGCCCACATTTCTAACACTTAGCGATTTCCAATGATACAGAAACCACAAGATAAATGCCATCAGGGGCCAGAGAGATAGTACAGCGGGTAGGACACCTGCCTTACACGGTGCTGACCTGAGTTCAATCCCTGGCACTCCATGTGGTCCCGAGCCCCACCAGGAGTGATCCCTGAGTACAGAGCCAGGAGGAAGCCCTAAGTACCACTGAATATTCACCCCCCCCACCGCAAAAAATAAAGATATATATCTAGAGAACCGTGTAGAAAAAAATAATAACACTAAAAGACACACTAGGCAAAGAGCTATGTGTTCAGGAAAAAAGGACATTTAGGTGATAAAAATGACCAAATTAACTGCTGAAAATAATGATACATCACTGCCGATGGCTAAAGGACCAAGTCAAGCTAGGAGAACCTCAAGGAGAAAAATCCTCTGCCACAGGCTTTGGGCATGGCTGGAGTAAGCAGTGGGCTTGGAGTAACTCCTCCTAGCCAGCAAGGGCACTGAAGGGTCAGACGGGAGAACTGTTTGATCATAGAGCACCGCTGAGGAGTCATGTTTGTGTCCTGCCATTCTATCCCTTCCAGTTTATACTAATGTGACCCATCCCGCAGGTCCCTTTGTGGCTAGGTGCCTTCTGCCCTCTAGAACCATGGGAACCAAGAAAGCAGGGTCTAGAACTCTGGGGTCCAAGGGTAGATCCACACACTAAATTTGCCGTCCTCTTATTATATAAAGGAATAAACTTCCCCTTCCCAAGCTAATGTTGGCAGCCCACCAAAGCAAAAAGAACTACCCCAGAGAGCACAGTCCAATGACTCTAGCAGAGCTGGGAAATTCTGTAATTTAGCAACCCTTTATTGCGATTCTGATCAATCCTGATTGCAAGTCCCACAACACAAAACAACCGCTGCTGGTGACAAGCTCTCCCCATGTGGAGGGAGAGATGCTTCTCCCAGATTGATGCTCACCATAAATTGCCCCCAATGCCCACCCTGGCTCGATGTATGACCCAATAGGAAACTCTCAAGCTCTAGTATCGCCAATTAAAAAAAAAAAAAAAAAAGAAAAGAAAAGCTTAAGAGAGAATGTACACCAAGACAGATCATGTAATCAGGCGCTAATAAGATCTAGTGATTAGAAAGTGAATCAGGGTTAATGTTCTTTTTGTTTTTATTAGCACCAACGAGCAGCTGCAAAGCTTCTAGGTGTCCTTGACCATGTCCTGCTTCTGGCCTCCTGGATCCTGAAGGCAACCAGAAGTGGGGCTGGTGAAGGTCTGAAGCCAAAGATCGACTCCAGACAGGCTGATCTAGGAAGCAATGGGTGGGTAGTCCCAAGGGCGGTTAAACTGCTGAGATGCAGAGTTTTGAACCCCTAAGTTCCACCCTCAACCAACTGCTCCCTGCCCCTGTGGAATTTTGAGAGGAGTTTTTGCATAGAAAGCAAAAACAAGTTTCTAAATTACAAACTGGAGTTTAGCGTCTGCCACCCCACTCCCATCCTACCCTTACCCTCCATCACCACACAGGTAGCTGAGCAGCTGGGCGAGATGCAGAGAGCCTGTGTGTGTCCTGCACTGGGGCTGCAGCGCCAGAAGCCTTCTCTTTAGAGACCGTCAAGTCTGACGGCATGGACCTACCCGGGCCTCCTAGAGTGGGGGCAGCAGCGAAAGCAGAAGACCAGGAGAGGGTTGCGGTGAAAGGGGGAGAAACTCACACAAACAGGACTTAGGGGCCACAGCTGAGAACAGATGAAGGGGCCCGTGGGAGCAGTCTCAGGCCTCTCCTGACCACATGGGGGCAGTGGAAGTAGCTCAGACAGGAGCTGGTCAGCACTCCCCAGCAGTGGCCAAACGCTAGACTCCAGCCCATAAAGACCTTGGGCGGGGGTGGTATTTCAGAGGGACTGCAGGTGAATCCAGGTCAGGAAGTGTATCCAAACATGAAGCTACAGTTCAGGGAATTAAAGCCTGGATGCTCTTTCCTGGAATCTTCAGAGGTGGGATTCCTCTAGGGCCAGCCTTGAGGGTCCCAGTCAGGGCCAGCATCTCCCCAACCTTATGTAAGAATCAGAAAATGTGCCTGTCTGGACAAACACAGCCCTGAGAACCCACAAAAGTCCAGGTATTAAATGAAGTCATGGCCACAGGCTGAAAGCAAGGACCCAGATCCCTGAAACCTCTGATACCTCCCACTTCGTCCGTGGAGCAGGTCAGGCTGGGCTCACTGCCCCGATGAGCTGTTGAGGGCGGGACGGGTCAGCAATCACCCCGACTTCCTTCCCACAAGCTCTGCCACCCCCTCCTCAGCCAGTGACAAGGTGGAAGTATGAAAAGAAGACAAGATCACACCATCGCCTCAGTCGCCCTGGAGCTTAAAAAAATGATTTGAGTAGGGCTTAGGACAGAAATATTTAAGCCGGGTATTATAACTGCTCAGAAGACTCCGTGAAAGCTCATCCCTGGTTTACTGAATCCACCCTCCTACTGGGTTACATGCTGAAGGGGACTGAACTCTTCTCTCCAAGGGCTTCCAATCCAGTCCTTTTAGGATTCACCCAGCATGGGGTGAGCTAAAAAGATTACTGGTGAGCTGAAGATTATAAGAATAATCTTAGAATAAAGATTATTCTAAGCCAAGAACAAAGTGTGTCAGGTGAGAGCATTATTGGAGGAGACAAGACCCAGTAGGACCCGGCAAATCCTCTTTCCTTATTGGTGCCTGACATGCTAATTACAAAAAAATGGAGAGTGTGTGCTTGCTGTTCTGATGGATTATTCTGAAAGTCCCGACACTCTGGGGAGTCAAGCAAACCATTTGTTTCCTGCAGGTGGGAGGTGCTCTGTGGGAGAACCACTGTCCACTCCCTGTGTGTTCCTTTTCTCCCAGCTCCCAGCTCTGAGCAGAGAGAGAATTCCCTCCTGCCCTCCCCTCCCATCTCGGCTCAGGCCCCGGATATGGAACAGAAGGACAAGTCAGAGGATGTCCCATGTGAGTGGGGAGTGGAGGGCCAGGGCAGGGTCCCCAGCTCCGGTCCTGGCCTGTAGCGGGGAGGACTCCCTAAAGTCTGAGAAGACCCCCCCACCTCCAAGTTCAGGGGTGCCTTTGGCCTTTGTGATCCTTCTGCCTCACATCTCCAGGGGGCACACAAGGACCCTCCATGGGGTGGCCTGAGGTGAGTGTACATCCCTCCCTCCCATGAGCACACTCAGACACAGAGCCACAGCCCACAGTGAGTTTCCTTCAACTAGGGCCCACGTTTCCCCACAGGTGCCTGCATGTTGAATCTGTGAGGGGAGCTGTGAGACCCAGGTTTGTGGAGGCACAGTGAGAGGCCACAGTGACCACGTCCAACAGGGTCCTCAGAACATATCCCAGATGGGGAAAGGAGCCAGGACAATCCATCTCAGCCAAGGTGGGTTGACTACATACACTCCTGGGAATGTCTGAGAGTACACCACTCCCTCAGGCTCTGACTGACCATGCCCCACTTTGGTTATAAGAAAGAGGAATAATGTCCCCCCCACACATCCAAGACCCCTCCCATTCTCCAGCACCCTGTACGCACCCTACATCTTCATGGAGCATCTTCTGACCCCACTGTCCCCTGCCCTAGAGAACCCTCAGAGCCCTGACATGCAACCCAAGTCAGCCCCCCACTCTCTCTCGCATTCCAAGAAGAACCCAGGAACCCAGGAAAGAGGACACAGGCCCCCTGCTTCTTCCTGAAACTTCTGGGGTCCTTCAGGCAGTGAGCAGGTCTCAGTGAGAATTTCCACCTCGCAGAAGCAGCGCCCGCTCATCAAAGTCAATACACGGTGTGTTCCAGAGCCATTTGTCAAGCTAGCAGCCTAGTTATCAACTTCCCATCTTGTAAATATATTCCTTGGGGAGGAAGAAGTGCTTCTTTGTTATCTGAGGAAATTGTGAGCTACTAGTGCTCATGAAACAGTTGTGAGATCTGGCTGTGGAGTGCCCCACAGAGCAGAAATTAAATGTTTTCCTCATCTCGCCATATTGAGCCGCCGAGGCTGCCATGGTCGGTCATTAGAGACAGCTGCTCCCCACTTCTGTGCGGGAGGGGGAGGCTGCGGGGAGGGGACGCAAACATGCGCGCCTGGCAGATGGAGGGGAGGGAGCGAGGATTATCATTAACAAGCTGGAATCACTGCCTGTCTGAGAGGTGCCCGGCCAGACTCATTGCACCTAGGATAAACTTCCAACTCTGGAGAAGCGGCAGTAGTTTCCAGGTCCCCTGCACAGGGCTGGCTGCCTGGCATGTTCCCATGGCCTGTTCCCATGGAGGCTGCGACCTTCGTCTCCCGAGTGCATCCACTGCTGAAAGAGTCAAACAAGGGACATTGTTGGGGTGGTCAAGAAGTTTGGGAACACCCTGAGAACACCCCCTGTGGCTAATGCAGGCTAGGGTCTTATAGAGGAAAGCTGCTGGGATGTTGAGGGGCTGTGGCACACCCTCAGATGCTGGCCTACCTGAGGTGCCAGCCAATGAGATCCCCAGGGAGCACCACAGGTAGCAGAAACTCTGGGGCTCACCCAGGCCCATCCAGCTATAAACTTCCCCAAGAAATTAGGATGGGGACAGGAAGCCCACCAGGGTGGGAGAGCAGTAAAAAGAGGTTCATTGCCAGCCCAAAGAGCAAAGCCATCACCGATCTCTGCAGGATGAAGCCAGAAGCTACCTGCGTCCTGCAGCCAGACTCAGGGAGGGACCAGGAGGAAGGGCACAAACAGACCATTCTGGCTGACCCCACAGACTCTTCTGGAAATTCACCAGTCAAGCTGTTCCTTGCATACACACGGACCATCCCAATGTAAGCTGGAAAAAAATGAACTGGAGGGTTTGAGCATTCTCCTTCCACCCTTGCATCACTGTGGCCACTTGTCACTGTGTGGGGCCAGGCAGATCAGGAAGGTGTGGGGGCATAGGGCCACCAGCAATGCTCATTACTAGCCATGCAAGTGTTTCATTATATTACTTTTCCCGCTCTGAGTCCAATATGTCCTTCACACAAAGAAGGAAAGACAGGAAGCAGAAAGACAGGAAAGACACAAAGCAGCAGCCTCTTGTTCTTTTACTGTCCTATTCAAACGAGGTGGTCATTATGAGAGGAACTCATACAAGGAAATGGCACCATGCCCAGGAAATGTGTTCTAGCAACATAACAGAATATAACCCTCGCGGTCATTCCAGCACCAGAAGGATCGCAGGATTCGTGCTCAGGAGGACGAGAAGTGGCTCAGCGCCCATCAGCAGGAGAGGTCAGGGGAACCTTCTCACAGGAATGTGCACCCGTCCAGAGCCAGACTGCAACTGGCAGAGCTGTTCCGGGTAGCCATCACAGGCTCTCTGAATACCCGGAAACAAAGGGAACTGGGGCTCAAGAGTCCCCCAAGGCAACTCGCAACATGGGGCATTCACAAGGTGACCACCCAGTGAGCTGGGAACAGCCAGACTCTATGCAGGTAGCAGAGTTCAGCTGAGTGACCGCACCCCAAGAACCTGGCCCAGGGGTCTAGCCAGCCCAGCCACCAGATGGCTCAGCTCTTCCTTCTCTCTCTGAGTCTTGGGGTCTGCACAGAGGGAGGGGTGCCGATATGTGTGTTAGTATGTCTGTGGGTAATGTGTATATTACTATGTGTGTTGGTGTGCTGTGTGGTGTAAAATAGTAGGTGTTAAATGCATATTACTTAGCTGTGTTAGTATGTGAGTTAGTGTGAGTTAAGTGTGTTAGCATGTGCTAATCTCTATTTCTTGGTTGTGTTTATAGATTTCATTGTGTTAGTATGTGTGTCAGTACATGTGTTAGTGTATGAGTTTGTATGTGTGAATTAGTGTGTTAGTGTGTTAGTATGTTGGTGTACATTAGTCTGTGTTAGTGTGTGAATGTATTTGTATATGAGTTTGTGTGTGTTAATGAGTATGTTAGTATGTAAGTTAGTATTAGTGTGTTAGTGTTAGTGTGTATTAGTGAGTGTGTTAAGTGTATTAGCATGTATTAATATGTTAAGTGTATAAGCTAATGTGTGCTTTGGTGAGTTAGCATGTTAGCCTGTGTGTTACTGAGTGTGTGTTGATAGGGAAGGTTCAGACCAGATGTCCTCTGACCATAGCCAGGCCCCCACCCGTGGGCATCATCTGAGTTCCTCAGAGCACACAAATCAGCTCTGGGTTAATCAGACAGACATTAACCCAGAGTTTTTAACTACTCACAGGATTCAGATAAACTTAAGTTCAAATCCTGGCTGTGCCCGTTTGCATCTGTGAGCCTGCATCCATCTGAAAGAAGGGCTAAGAAAGGAGGTTTCAGGGCAACCATGACTAGGAAGTGTAGCACTGTCTGGGGCTCCCGGGACAGGTGTGGCCCTGAGGGGACCCTGCCAGAGATGGTCATTCACAGCCAGCCCATATAGTCACCAGAAACACAGCAAAGAACCAGGCCTGCAATTTAGTCTCCCAGTTCTGGGCAAGAGAATAAGCCTAAACCATCTGAGAGAGTCTGCCTATATCACTGCAATAAATTAGTGAAGAAATTAATACAAGTCATCAATCTTTTATCCTAGCTATGATGAATTTTATGAGAAGGAATAACCTCAAAATAGAATCGATAATGACCCAATTTTCATGCCACACAATTTGTAATAGATTGTATTGTATATATGTTAGAGATTGTGTGTGTGTGTGTATATATATATATATATATATATATATATATATATATTTGATAAAATCTAGATCTGCAAATATTTGTCCAGGAAAATTGAATTTCATAGAAACAATGGTCGCAAAAGAAAAATCCATACTGTCATAAATTATAATGGATACAGTGTGATAGGTGCAGTAAATCCTTCCTGTACAATTCACACAGAAGTCAATTCTTTGAGAATAATTTAAGAAAAACTAAAAGTAAAAAGTATTAGGAATAGGGGCCGGAGCAATAGTCAGCAGGTAGGGCATTTGCCTTGCACGCAGCTGACCCATGCCAGCCGGGTTCGATCCCTGGCATCCCATATGGTCCCCCGAGCACCACCAGGAGTAATTCCTGAGTAAAGAGCCAGGAGAAACCCCTAAGCATCGCCGGGTGTGACCCTAAAAAGCAAAAAAAAAAAAAAAAGTATTAGGAATAAACTTCCCAGACAAGTAGAAACTGATCAAGGCATTGGACTGGGCTGACTTCACTGCATCTGAATTTGCAAACTCAGTCTTTGACTGGGACCTAACACCCAGGTCATCAGCCAGGTCCACACCCTGGGGACAAATGCCGGTTGCCCACTTGAGTGCAGTGTCCTGAACCCAGTGAGCCTGCTTGATTCTGCTCTATTGCCAGGGTCTTCTTTTGACCCCTGCCCAGTTTGGGTGTCACCCACTTTTTCCAGCTATTGCTCTCTCCTTCCCCCACCCGGTGACATTTCCAGCCTGGTTCCTACACTGACATTACTCCCCGTTCCTGGAAAGTGACTCCACATCCCACTCCCCACCTCTCTGCAGGACTAGGCTCCAGCTCCTCATGCCCTCCCAGGAGGCCTTCGTGTCTCTGCACCCACCCCCTTGCCTTCCTTCATTAACTCCTCCCCAAAGTCACCAGAGTCCTTCATGCTGTCCAACCCAATGGAAACCTCCTGACTGTCCCTCCATGTCACCCTGCCAGCCTCTTGGTAACTGCTTCTCCCAAGTGCCCAAGACTCAGTGATGTTATGCATGGGCAAGGCCCCCAAAGCATGTAGCTCTTGTCAACCTACTCCGAGGAAACACAACAGGGCCTCAATCCTGTTAAAGGGGAGATGAGAAGTGCCCTTCATCTGCCTTACCGCAACAGCTCCCAAACCCAGAGTCCTATGATTCATTCTACTTCCAGAGTTTTTCCTGATGGTCACTGCCAAAGTGAAGTTATAATCCCTCCTCATCACCTCCTCCTCACATGCCAGAGGGGTGAGGAGGGGGAGAACAATATTGGATCTAGTTCCTCAGTATATGTAGGGCTGTTCCAGTGGGACCAGTTTCCTCCACCAGTCAGCTCCTAAGTCAGATCTCCAGGAACCCACCCTGCTTTCTGTCCACTCTGCCTAGATAAGATCTAGCATGAGAGCTGGAGAGATAGCACAGCAGGGAGCACATCTGCCTTGCAAGCAGCCAACCCAGATACGATTCCTAGCATCCCATATGGTCCCCAAGTACTGTCAGGGGTGATTCCTGCAGAGCCATGAGTAACCCTTGAGCATTGCCAGGTGTGATAGGAAGGAAGGAAGGAAGGAAGGAAGGAAGGAAGGAAGGAAGGAAGGAAGGAAGGAAGGAAGGAAGGAAGGAAGGAAGGAAGGAAGGAAGGAAGGAAGGAAGGAAGGAAGGAAGGAAGGAAGGAAGGAAGGAAGGAAGGAAGGAAGGAAGGAAGGAAGGAAGGAAGGAAGGAAGGAAGGAAGGAAGGAAGGAAGGAAGGAAGGAAGGAAGGAAGGAAGGAAGGAAGGAAGGAAGGAAGGAAGGAAGGAAGGAAGGAAGGAAGGAAGGAAGGAGGAGGGAGGGAGGGAGGGAGGAGGGAGGAGGGAGGGAGGGAGGGAGGGGGGAGATGGATCTGGCATGGTTACCCTTATTTGGCAAAGAATGGTTAAGAAAATTCATAAGCTGGTGCCGGAGTGATTGCACGACAGGTAGGGTGTTTGCCTTGCACATGGCCGACCTGGGTTCAATGCCCAGCATCCCATATGATCCCCCAAACACCGCCAGGAGTAATTCCTGAGTGCAGAGCCAAGAATAACCCCTGAGTATAGCCGGGTGTGACCCAAAAAGCAAAAATATAAATGAATGAATGAATGAATGAATGAATGAATGAATGAATGAATGAATGAATGAATGAAAAGATAAAAAAAACTCATAAGCTAATAAGGTCTCAAGCTCATGCTACAAATAGAAAGCGAAGTTGTGGCTGGTGTCGCCCATCTTGAGAGGGAGAGTGGAGCAGCCACTGTTCCCCAAGACACAACAGCATCTACTCTAGAGACAGGAGGGGACCAGGCTCAGGGAGGGCAGGATCACGTGGGCGGGGGCTGCCAGGACCCTTCCCGGCACAGAAAGCTACTTCATGGGCATGGGACTTCAAAAATTATTCTGTAATCTTTGCTGTCTGGAGTCTGTTCAAACTTGCTGAAATATAAACACTGTAAATACTCATGCCAAACTTGGTAGCTGAAACAATACAAACATATTGTCTTAATTGTTGTGGGTTGGAAGGTCAGGCCGGGATGCAGTGGGAAGGGCCCTGCAGAGCGCTGCAGCACTGCGGGTGTCACTCCTGAGAGGGGAGCCCTGCAGGGGAGCCCCCCAGGAAGGACCTGGCTCACTCCTGCTCACTGGCTCAGAGCTCTGGTTAAAAAGCCATCACAGACAATGATGGTGTGAGCGGCCTTAGGCAGGCTCATGAAAGTAACCCAGGACCATGACAAACCCTGCATGCAGGCACAGGGTGGCGGGGTGGGGGGGGGTGTCCCTTCTCGGAGATCTGCCCCACACCCCACCTTGCCCTTGTCCTCCCCACATGCTGACCTCTGTGGGGTAGGTGGGGACAGGGTGCAGGGAGGTCAGAGGCAGAATGGCAGCTGTGAACAAGACAGACAGGCTGAGCCTTATTCTGAGGCTCTGTTGGCGACTCTGCTTCCAGGACTGTTCCCCCTCCCCTGCAGCTGGCCTCTTCCTGCAGCATGGTCAACCCTGAAAATATGGCTGAATTCTCCACACCGGCCCTTCTCTCTCCCGGACAATTCTGGGAGGGTCAGGGGGCCTCTAACTTGCCATCGCCACCACCCGCCTCCCCATCTGACTCTTTACATGTGGTGTCGCATCTGGCTCTTAGAGCCACCAGGATCATAAGCAACTTGTCCCAACAAACTCCCGAATCTCTGGTCCCCTCTCTTCCATGCACACCAGAGGAGTCAAAGCCCAGGACGGGGCCCAGGGAAAAGGCAGCTAAGGACCGTGGAGCTGGGACAGAAAGACCTTCGGTGGACTCTCGGGCACATCTTTGCAACCTCAGTGTGGCTGCTCTGAGTTCCCCCAAGTGAGCACAGGTTACGCCGGTCTGATCTCCTCAAGAGCAGCCCAGACTCATGTACCGCTGACCATGTGTCAGGAACCTGCATGGCACCCTTGTATCCCCTAGTTGGACTTTCACTATTAAATTAGCAGCCTTATCATCCACAGTCAGAAAGGATCAAGCAAAAATAGATTTAATTTGCAATAGCAACCCAAAAATTGTTGTTAATTTTAAATCCCAAGAATATGAGAAAAGCCAGAGAAAGTGCCTACCTAAGCAAATAAGACCATCAGGTTTATGGAGGGGCATGAAAAGAGATTTAAATCCATGTTCCTAGAGAAGAAGAATCAATACTGTCCCCCTGAGTGAAAGTACAGATGCTACTTCTCCCTCCAATAATTATAAATTCAAGGCAGATTCAAATTTTCTAAGGGGTAGCTACAACACACATCTACAAATAATTGGTATTCTTAGTACATCCAAAATCCCTTGTTCTGGGCTCTTGGACCTGATTCCGCCCAGCTATGTGCATGCTTCACCATCACAAGTAACTGACTGTCAGTCAGGGCATCTTTGAGGAACAGGAGCACTCTGGAGCTCACAAGAACTACTAGCTGAAGGCAATTCACAGATTCAACACGAGATCATTCTGTATTCTTTTGTAGAGGCGATGAGGGGTGACAGGTGGGGTGTGTGTGCCAAGCCCGTTGTGCTTCCCTGTTAAGCACGGCGGGGGGAAACAGAAGCCACAAGCACTGAATAGAAAGAGCCCTGTGTACTTGGCTGTGGAAAAGCCTAGGCTGGTTGGGCACTGCCTTTCCAGGCCCTGTCCCTCTCCATCCCACCCCAATTCCTGGTTCTTGCAAAACACCTGGGAGGACAGAAGAGGTGACCTGAAGACCCACAGGGGCTGCAGGAGGCTGGGGGTTTGCTACAGGAGCAGACCAACAGTGGCTTCATTTTTTAGGAGGTAGCAGGCTCCAGAAGATGGAACAGAGGACACCAACATAGTGGGTATTTGCCACTAATCCCCTCAGGGGTGAGTGGAAATCATGGAGGCACCATAATGCCATCCCAGGGCCCAGCCCTGCCTGTGTCATCAGGAGGAGATGCTTCCTGGAAAGGAGGCAAACCTCTACTTCCCAGAAAGGAAGTCCATGACCTGAGGTGTCTGCAGACTGTAGCTCTCTGCTGCCTCCACCCAGCAGGCAGGCGCCCGGGGCTTACCACCCCATCCTACTGTGTCTGGGCGCTCCGCCGGGGTCCCCGACAGTGCCGGGAAGCGATTTCCCTTCTACCTCCGAAGCCGGGCGAGGAACGGATGAAAACTCAGGAACCGATGCAGTTTTAAAAAGGCTTTACTTATCACAGGTTCAGGCATACAAATCAGCAAAAAGGAAAAGCCCGATGCTTAGGATTCCAGGCTAGAACCCCAGCCATGTGTAGGCCAAGATGGCGACCACCACGGTAAAGGCTTCCAAGGGAAAATGAACGCTCACAAGGAGAGATCCCACAAAGAAGAAAGAAAAGAGAGCGGGAACCGGCTAGTTTATATCCCTGTAACTCAGACCTTCCTCCCACTGTTGTGGAAAGCAGGGAGGGTCCAATGCCCTTAGGTAATCCCCTCCCTGCACCTCACCTAGGGCCTTTACTGTGCTAATGTTTTGAGCCGAAATCTGCTTGGGAATGCCTTTGTAGTGTAGAGAAGGGGGTTTCTGAGATGGCATGTCTCTGTACCAAAGACCAACACCAATGCCAGTTAAATATTTCTCCAAGCCTTCACAAGTCTCCTCTACTTCATTGTAGTTTTATATTTTAGTTGCCTTTGAGTATATCAGGGAGCCATGCTTGTTTGCTTGGAAGCAAACAGCATTTCTCTCTGGTCTAATTACTTAGGTGTCCTACGTGGCCAGGCTAATATGCTGGTAAGATCTAGCTAGTCCCACGATGATTGTGGTAGCATGGGAGAATATTTATACCAGCTAGTACAGCATACATGGTCGGATAAACTGCCACATTTAGACTACCCCCTTATCTACGGAGTGATATGCGGGAGGCAATCCAGAGCAGATGCAGCGGCCCTTAGGAGTCCTGCAACACTACTGGAGACCTGTCTTCCACTCACAAGTCCCCAAACAGGGCAAGCTCCATTTCGGGGCCACAGTCTTTACCATGCACTCAGTCGTTTGTTTCCCTAAAGCCCTACTTAAAATCAAGCAAGCCTGAAGCCACCTTCCTCTGGAGTCTTGGCTCGCAGTTCCACTGAGGGAGGCTGTGAAGCCCCCCAGCCTGCTTGAAATGGGTAGAGGGGCGGGAAGATGACCACACTGGATCCAGGACTCAGGCTGTGTGCTCCCTGCCTTGAAGGTCAAATGGGTCACCTGAACAGTTGCTCATCTGCCCACCTCTGGGTCCCAGTCACAGCATAAAAAACAAAGAGGAGCGTGGCTAGGTCCTGGCAGGGGGAACACCAAGAAGTGACCTTCAGGCTCCACATCTGTTCCTGAACCCGCCGTAATTGATCCCCCGAGCAAGTCAACATGAATGAGGGCCAGGCCTAAGCACAGCGCTGACGGATGCCGTAATGAAATAGGAGCTTGTGAAGTTTCTCATTTTGTACTATTCTGACATTTCTTGCAATGTGATTAAAATATAATAAGATCAAATAGAAAATACTATTTGCTCAATCACCTCCAAACCTAACACAGTCAATAGTCCAATTCCATCCAGGAAGAAAAGTCATTTCCCAGACTCCATAAAGAAACCTACATTTAAATTTCATGTTCTCCGCTGTTACTGTGAAAAAATTACATGTTTTAAATATAGGACAAATACAGGGCAGGCCAATTCTTGTGATAATAAATTTTATTCCGACATTCTCGGTAAATAAAATCGCCAAGCCAACAACCAATGAGGGCTCCTTCAAGGCTTGCTCGATAATACATAATTCCCGTCCAAATAATCATTTGCTCAATTCTTTTGAAGTCTAATTCAAGCTCCACTTCCCCTGGGAAAGCCCAATTCCCATCCACCGCTTTCCCTTCTTCCATGTCTGAGGTTGTACACGGCCGCCGAGGCGGGTGCTGGCTGGCAAGCAGGGCTGCCTCTTCCTGCCAGCAGGGCGGGTAGCTCTAGGTCAAGGAACGAACTTCCCTCTCCACCATCTTCCCAAGCTCCCGGTTCCTGGGCTGCCCACCCCATGCCATGAAGCCTGCTGGGGCTTGACAGCCATGCTCTGACTGAAGAACCTGTGCAGTGGCCTTCCACCCTTGGTGGCCTCTCCACTCATCCCTCTCCTGTGCCCCTGGCTCACCTCATACCACGCCCCTCCAGGCGAGGACGCACCGTTATCCTCGGAGACCTTGGTGCATGCCGTCATTTTACACGTTGTCAGCTGCATCTATTAATTTCCTTGCTGTCAGAGGCAGTTAAGGGAGCTTTTGTAGAAACGTCGGAGGATTTGTAAAACCGAAGCCTGTTTATTTGGCTTCCCCTGACATATGGGCTTAGGAAGTACTGGAGTGAGTGCTCAGACTCATGGATAATTAACTCCAGGAGGGAGAACACAACTTAGAGGAGATCATTGGCTCAGTTTGCCCGCAGCTTCTTGGGCACACATCACTGGAAGAACAAACTCAAATGTTCAGCGTAGATTCTTCCAGGTTGAGTGTTTCTCAACCATTTTTTTGACAGTGGCCTCTGCTGACCTTGTTTCCTTCCTGCGGCTCCCCTATCCTGTGCTTGGCCCTCTAGTCTCATGCCACAGCCCCCACAACCTCCTCTGCCTACTTATGTGATTTTTCACCTGTGGTCCTCTTGGACTATCCTGAGGCAATAGTGCCCTCAGCTGAGAAGCAGCTCTAGACCATGTCTCAGCCCGACCCCTGATCTCAGTCCCCAACCATGCAGAGGGGGCTTCTCTGTGCTCATTAGGGCATCTCTGGAATGGCCCCCACATGGTCTAGCTCAGCCTCTAGCACTCCAGCCTCCTGACACAAAGAATGAATAGCCAACTAGAGCAAGAGGCAGGCGGTCAACATAAATACACACACACACACACACACACACACACACACACACAACCCACCCTTGTTTCTGGCCCCAGGAAATATAGCTCTGACTCCCAGGATTGAGAGGGTCCTGAGAACTCCACTATCTCATTCAAACCAGTTAGAAAACACTTCATACAAGAATCAGAAAAAAAACAAACCAACTCAAGTGGTCTCACTGACTCAGGAGACTCAGTTCTCAGCTTGGGAAAGTACAGCTCCATTTCCTGCCCATTTGGCACCAGCTCTGGGTTAATCTTGTCTCTGGAGCGATTTCTTCATAGAGACAATGTGCCACCCATTCAGGTTTCCCTTTCACACCCAGACAGAAAACAACTCTGCTCCTTGGACCACTTCGCTGCAGTCTGGCGCTCTGTGCTAGGTAGGCTGTGTCACCCCTCTCTGTCCAGCAAGGGAATGGTTCTCGGCTGAGTAAACAGCCCCCATGCCCAAATCAGGTGGCTCCAGTGGGAGAGTGTGGAGTAGATGCTCCTAAAGGTGCCACCTGCCCATTTCATCCTGCTTTGGGCATAAAACTTGCCACCCCGAAGGCTCTCCTCCGGCTACTGATGCCTCTAAGAGCTCCATTTTCAGTGTCTTTTCTTTTTTTTTTTTTTTTTTTTTTTAAATATTCTACTACACCAACATGCGACACACAATTACAAAGATGTTCATGTTTGGGTTTCAGTCACACAGTCCTCCAGCACCCATCACTCCACCAGTGCCCACCTCCCACCAACAACGTCCCCAATTCCCTCCCCACTCCCCAGCCCGCCTCCATGGCAAGCTCCTTATCTCTCTCTCTCTCTCTCTTTCTCTCTCTCCTCTCCTACACATCGTGGATTGCAATACATACATCCAGAGATCATCATGCACATCCTTTCTCCTATATTCAACGCTCAGCTCTAGGCCGGCATCATCACTCCTGACAAATAGTAGCACACTGCTCCCCTCTCTGTCCCACCCAACCTCAGACTCCCACATGTCCGTGGCAGACTCCACCTTTTCTCCTTTTTTTTTTAATTGAAAGATGCTCATGTAGAGTCCCGGCTCCACAGGGTTCCACCATGCACCCTCCACCCAAACCCATCTCCCATCACCAACATCCCGTCTACCTCCCCGCCCCTCCCAACCACCCGGCGGGTTCTATATGTCATCTCCCTCCCCCATTTTCAGTGTCTTTTCATTTCAATCAAACACCATGAGTCCTGTGGGCGGACCACTCACCCGCACCCCAGCTAGGATCTGAATGAGGAGAGCCGGATCCATCTGGACACAAATTACCACAGGAAACTGGTAACAGCTATCGCTTTGGAGGCCATGGGCTCTGGCCAGCCTTGAGCCTGGTGGGCAGAGAGTACAGTTCATGGCTCTCCGGGGCAGCATCTCAGCAGCAGCTGCCCAGGGCTGGCTCTCGGACTCTGGCTCCAGAAGCAGAACATGGGCCAGGCTGCTGCCTTGGGGTATAGTTCCAGAAGGCCTGACAGCCACTGTGCAAAGAGCGGAGAGAGCAGGCACTGAGTGGGAGGGAGCACAGCCTGAACCCCCAGGCCTATCGCTTTGGGAGAGGCCCAGTTCATATGTGCCCTCAGGATGAGCCAGTCCAGCTCTGTCATTAGGGTGTGCCTGGCCTGTCCCGCAGGCTCGGCATCTTAGGATTAATTAAGAAGCTCTAATGACAAACTGATTCTCTGGAAAGGGCCAGATCATCAGTTAAGCACAGATGGAACCCTGGCTCCTCCTTTCTCCTCTTTCTTGACAAATGACTCTTCTCATGCATTCGGCTGAGTAACAGATGAGTCTCCGGTGCGAGGCCCACAGCCCCTCCAATAAGCCCCCCCCACACACACACTCCTCCAAGGCTCCAGGGGGCTCCCAGACAGCACTGACCCAACAGGAGCATCTGTGTGGCCAGTAGGAAGGACTATATACACCCAGACCCCAGGCAAGGGACCCCTGGTCAGCACAGTCGGTTGGACCCCATTTCCCTCAAGTATTCTATGTCTTCCGCATCTGATACTTAGAAGCTCCACCGGGGCTGAGTCAATGCAGACGCTGCTAAATCTGCCATGGACAGAGGCTGAAATCCCCAGCAGGGAGTCGTGCTGGGTGGGAGGGAGCCATACTCATGAGTGCAACCATGAGTCAGGCCAGAGCTCAGGCCTGGGGGGTTTAGGGCTGTGCTCCCTCCCCACTCAGTGCCTGCTCTCTCCACTCTTTGCACAGTGGCTGTCAGGCCTTCTGGAACTAAACCCCAAGGCAGCAGCCTGGCCCATGTTCTGCTTCTGGAGCCAGAGTCCAAGAGCCAGCCCTGGGCAGCTGCTGCTGAGATGCTGCCCGGAGAGCCATGAACTGTACTCTCTGCCCACCAGGCCCAAAGGCTGGCCAGCGCCCATGGCCTCCCAAGCCTCCACCATGACTGCGCAGAGAGAGCGCCTCCAAAAAACCAATTTGTCTTTCCCTTGAAGGCTCTGCTCTGGTTATTGCTTTGAGATTTCTTTCGCAGTGATTTGGGGCATCAGTTTGCGCTCTGGGTCTTCGGTGAAGAGAGTCTTTTTTTTCCTTCCTCCCATGTGCCATCTCCGAGCCCAGATGCCCTGAGAAAGCAGAGTGCCCTCTTTCCTTTGGGACAGTGGGCCAGTGCAGGGCACAATCAAATCCTGATGTGGCAGCGTCACTAGTCACCACATCCCAGACAGATGCTGAGTATGAATTGTGTAGTGAACACTCTGGCGGCCCCAGAGAGCTGGGGGCCAGGGCCCCTCAGGACGCCCCTTATTTTCCGAGATGGCACTTCCACAGCTCAGTTCCTTTTGGGCTCCCAAGTTCTTTTTGTTTGTTTGGTTTGGGTTTGAAGCCACATGGGGCGATGCTCAGGACTTTCTACTGGCTCTGCACTCAGGGAGGGATCACTCCTGGTGGTATTCGGGAGACCATATGGGATGGCAAGGATCTAACCTGGGTCACTTGATCACTTGAATCCGTTATTCATCGATTTGCTCGAGCGGGCGCCAGTAACATTTCCATTGGACCCTATCATGTGCCAATGTAGCCCAATGGCATCTGGTTGATTAAACATTTCTGTTACTGGATTTGGCATATCGAACACGCATCGGACAGCTTGCCAGGCTCTGCCATGAGGGCGCTATATTTGAAACCTCTTGACAGAGACAGGATATGTGTGTATGCCTGCGTGTGTGTGTGGGGGGGTGGCTTTTGTGATCTTGGGGCTTCCCTGCCCCCTCCCTACCCCTGGCCCCATGCTCCTCTCCCAGATAAATCATAAATAAGTCACTAACATGATTGGTCCACAGAGTCCGAGGTGGGATAATCTCCTGCTGATTGCACCCAGGAGACAGCCCCTCAACAGGGGACCTGACAGTTGAGTTTCTCTCCCATGGCATAGGAGAACCGGAGAGTAACAGCCCGGGTTGGCCATGAAATTTTCAGCAGAGTTGGCCTGTCGCCGTGAATAGCTGAGTGAGTGTCAAGACTGCTCAGAAAAGGTGGAACAGGGGGCCGGAGACACAGTACAGCAGGTAGGGAGCTTGCCTTGCACGCACCTGACCCAGGTTCAATCTCTGGCAGTCCATATGGGCCCCCAGGCACCACCAGGAGTGATCCGTGAGGTCAGAGGCAGGAGTGAGCCTGAACACCATTGGGTGTGACCATAAAACGGGAAATAAACAAAAGAAGGGCCTGTGGTGTTCAGAACAGACGGAGAGGCCACAGCGACTCACTCAGCCTCAGGGCCACGCTCCTGCAGAGCTGGGCTGGAGGACGCCTGGCCAGGCCTGTTCCAGGCAGAACTCACCCAGACCATGTGGATGGGTGTGACAGCGGGTGACACGGCACAGCCTGGAGGGTCCTCCCAGAACACCGCAGAGGGCCAACCTCCTCCTGCCAGCTACCGCGGCCCTGCAGGACCCAACAGGCTTCCCGTTCCCAAGCTCCAGAAGGACCCGGATGTCCAGGGTCAGCATCAGGCTGCCTTAGAACTGCCCCAGGGGCCCCATCTGACAGCTGTCACCCAGGGACCTCTCAGGTCAGCTTCTCACCCAGGCCCCGGGCCTGCCTCCGGGTTCTCCCCACTCTCCCCCATCTTGCCTCCTGGGGAGAGCTTCACCTAGCCAGGACAGCCCCACCCAGCTGGGCAGGGCACAGCCCATAATACTAAGTCTCCTCAGCCCCCACCCCCTTCACGATGGAGGCCATCCCATAATAGCCACCCACAGGAGACATTCCACGGTGACCGCCCCTCCCTGCAGAGCTGCCTGAGCAGACATCCCATAATAGTCGGCCGCCCATTTCCCTGGGTGAGGCTGTGGGAACGGGAGGAAATGGAGGCCGCTGGAGGGCCCCAGGCCGCGGGAGGACCAGGGCAGACAGTGGCCATCCCCAGGGACAGGGAGCCCAGGACACCCTGCGGCTGCAAGGTGGGGTCCACGGGCCGGCATCCCCCTGCCTGGGCTCTGAGACCTTCCCCTGGGCCCCAGGGGCTACCCGTCCCCCTGAGCCCCCAGGTGGCAGAGTCAGCCATGGGCAAAACAAACGCCCTAACCACTGTAGTATCCCATGAGGTCCCAAATTCTTTTCTGAACTTTGCAAATCCAAAGTCCTTGACTTGGATGTGAGGGCGATCTGGCTGCGACATCTGTCACCCCATTGATCGCCAGGGTTGATTCGGCTGATCTGGCTGGCTAGGCGGGTGTCCCCTTCCTCCCTCACCGCTCCATGTGCGTCCCTCCCGAAGCTGCGCGCCGGTCGAAGAGGATGGCCTTCCCCGAATAGAGATGGACCGGTCTTCGGTAGAGGGTATACGAGTAGCTGCGCTCCCCTGCTAGAACCTCCAAACAAGCTCCCAAAGTCCTTGACTCTTTCAAAGAATGCATGCAGGGACAGGAGAGATAGCACAGGGGTTAAAGCCTTGCATCCCCTAACGACCCTGGTTTGATCTCTGATATCACACTACCAAGAGTCAGTCCTAAAGATAGAGCCAGGAATAGCCCCTGAGCATCACTGAGAGTGGCCAAAACCACTCCCCTCAATAAGAAAAAATGCACATAAG
Source organism: Cryptotis parvus (assembly GCA_021461705.1). Taxonomy (NCBI): domain Eukaryota; kingdom Metazoa; phylum Chordata; class Mammalia; order Eulipotyphla; family Soricidae; genus Cryptotis; species Cryptotis parvus. The sequence goes on from JAJIBD010022191.1 coordinate 85,425, forward strand.
CGAGCTTACATATAACCGCCATACCATCCAGAGGGCCGTGGGGACTCCCTTGGGGGTTGAAAGGAGCAGGTTAAGCAGCTCTGAGCAAAGAGAAATCAGATCCTCAGCCTCGCCTAGTGGACAGAGCTTTCTCAGGATTCTGTTCAAATCCCACCAGGATCTGTTGAATCCCTGCTGTGGATCATAATCACATTCGACCGAACCCTCAGATCTTGACTTTCCAGCATTCCAAAGCTCAAGTCCTACAGGTAAGCTCCTTTAGATGAAAGCACCGAGGAAGTCTGCATTCTGGAAGGTGGGCTCCCTGGCCCCTAGGGTCTGCCTGCTGCCTGGTGAGAATCCACATTAGACTTGCAAATGATCTTTACCTCATGGATGTGCAGGAACAATTTTCTCCAGGTGAGCATGAATATGCCTCACTTTATGCACTCCCGTCCTTCTGGAAAGTTAGGCCTGCATCAAACACCTGGTTTATAAAACCACTGAAAATGCACTCAGGGAACTCCCTGCTTCATAAAAGCTGGTGCTGAATGATCCTGCAAGCCTGAGGAAGTGATGAAAGCAATGGATGGAAGGGCCCTTGTAGGGGTGGGTTTCTGTAGAATGGGTGATTCATCAGAAGGGTAGAAAGCTGGGGGTGGGGACTGCAGGATGCAATTATAGCCTCAGGGCTTTCCCCACTTCCCTCTCCCCTTCTTGCCATGGTGATGAGCACAGAGGCATGCTGGGGCCCTGACTTAATGGTGTTGGGGGCTAAATTCGGAGTCTCATACCAACAAAGCAGGTGCTCTCCCCCAGCCACATTCCTGGGCCCTGAGGTTACATGTTTCTATCTGTAAGGTATCTGCCAGTCTCCCCAAAAAAAGGGCTTTTCCTGGACAATTGATTTTTTTCATTTTCTACTACAAAACCAGATCAGCCCATGCAGGCATGTATGACACGTCATGAAGGCATCTCCTATGGGGAACATGGATGCACAGCCCCAATTGTGCCAGGAAGTAGCACTCACAGCAGCTGTGAGCTGCAGTAAGCAGGCAGGTACCTCACAGGCATGGGCTGGCCTGATGACAAGGTAACTGCAGGGTCTGGCATTGCAGAGCCCTGACCAGTAACAGGTGAGACTGTGAGTGTGAGAGGCAGAGAGATCTCTAGGAAGGCCACTGTCAGGCAGCTAGGGGCGAGGCAGCTGGAATAGAGACAGCACAAGGCAGTGAGATAACAAGAGAGCCAGGAATGTGCACGTGGCAAAGCACATCCTGCCATGTGTAAGGTTCTGAATTCAATCCCTGCCACAACATGACACCACCTCAGTAAACATCACTAATGAAAGGATGAAGGATGAATAGCTTGCCCAACAGATCCCCCTAGCAGAGAGAAGTAAAGCCAGTACAATATGCCCCTCCACCCAGGGTACCTGGGCAGAATAAGGTAAACAGGATGAGGGCCTATGGAATGTGGGCGGATCATGAAAGACGACCTGATGTACATGTGATATATGTGTGAGATGTGCCCTGCCTGCTTGCTCATGTAACCACACACTCTAATGCTGACCTCTGAACCTATAGGCTAAGAAGTAAAGTACCTTTGGATGGATAGGCTGGAGATGTATGTGGTGTTACAAACTCATTGGCCATGTACTGCACAGGCTCTGCTGTAACAGCTGGTAAGAGGCTATATAAGATTCCCCTTAAGGAAACTAGGGGTCTTGCCCACCTAACAGGACCTGCGTGTCCGTGTGGGAGCTTGACCCTGGCTAGCCAGTCCAATAAACTCTGCTTTGCTAATTGCATTCTTGCATGATTCTCTGTCTCTCAAAGAGAATAAGATTCTTGAACCCTAACACTAGGTGTTGGCTTGGTGACCCCCAAGTACCACTGGGCTAAGAATCAAACTTATAGAAGTATAAAGCCAGTGGCCCCAGCAAAAATGAAGTAATGAAATTTGCCTATAAATGGATGGACAAGGAGAGGATCATGCTGAGTGAAATTAGTCAGAAGGAAAAGGCCAGATACACAATGATTGCATTCATTTGTGTGATATTAAAAAAAGTATAAGACTATTATCCAAGGCCAGGCAAAATGGGCCAAGGATTGGTATCTACCACAAAGGTGGGGGAGCGGAGGGTAGGTAAGATAGAGAAGGGACTAGTGACAATAATAGTTGGGAATAGTAATGCTGGACTAGAACTAAGTATGGAAAGAGGTAAAGGAATATACACGGTACCCCTTCAAGGTCTTGTTTTGCAAAACACAATGCACAAAAGGAGAGAGAAAGAGAGAGACAGACAGAAGAAAATTGCCAGTTGTAGAGGCAGGTTGTGGTGGGGAGGGAAATGGGGCACAGCGGTGTTGGGAAATGTGCACTGGTGGAAACATGGGCATTAGAACACTGTATGACTGAAACCTAACAGCTTTGAAATGTTCTACTGCAAGGTGATTCAATTAAAAAATTAAAAATACATTTTAAAAAGAGCCCAGCATTGCTGGTGAGGCACCTATAATATTCTGTTGGCAGAGAGTCCTAGAAGGCAGTGTTCTAGGGGCCACAGGCCCCCTTCAGCAATTCTGAGGCAACCAGATGGTGGTTAACACAAGGGCTCTAGGATGCGGTGCTGCTGGAGCCCTGCAGTGGCAGAGATTACCCCAGCTACCCCACCAGTGTGGGCTTCTCCAGGGCTCCAGGGCACCAGCTATGACTGACCTAGGGATAGTTGCATGCAAAGCATGTGCCTTCACCCCTGCACAATCTCTCCATTTGTTTTTTTTTTTGGAGTATAGATATTTTTAATTTTTTTTACAATTACAAAGATGTTCATGTTTGAGTTTCAGTCATACAGTGTTCCAGCACCCATCCCTCCACTAGTGCACATTTCCCACCACCAATGTTCCCACTTCCCTCCCCTCCCTTAGACTGCCTCTATGGCAGGTTATTTATCTCTTCCCTCTCTCTCCCTCTCTCTCTCTCTTTCTCTCTATATATATCTATCTATCTATCTCTATCTCTCTCTTCCTTTTCTTACACATTGTGGGTTTCAATACATACATTTAGAAGTTATCTCATGTGTATCTTTTGCCTATATTCAATGCTCAGTTCTCAGCTGGCATTATCATTTTCAACAATTATTAGCACACTGTTCCCTTCTCTGTCTTACCTAACCTCTGACTCCCACACGTTTGTGGCATACCAGGTTTTGAGATATCATGTCATGGGGATCGGGCTGTGTCCAGCTGTGGAGTCCAGACCTTGAGGATGACTGTGGTTGTGTTGCCTCTGAGAGTCTATAGGGGGCACAGGCATCCATTTGTACTTTTGACCTGGGAGGCAGATAGCTTAAAAGAGAGATGCGCATGGTTTGTATACAGGAGCACTGGGTTTGATCCCCAGCACCTCACAGAACCCCAGCATTGCTAGGAGAGAACCCCGAGCAGAAGTAGCCCTCTCCCCACATAGCACCTCCAGGTGTGTCCCAAATCCCAAAAAAAAAAAAAATCACAAGATAAAGACATATGGCAAATGTCAGAGGGAAAAGAAAGTCAAGCTTCAGGGCTTGATGGAGGTTCATGTGTAGTCTGTCCATTTCCTAACTCTAAGCAGATGTCAGAGGGTGCCATCCCCCAGGAAATCCAGTGCTAGGCAGTCCCTAAGGAAGGGGCCCCCACTGGCAGTTGCTTTATATCACTGTGAGAGCCAGAACACAGAGCCACGGCGAGATGGTACAGACAAGGACTCCACCTGGGCCCCACGCAGAGCAATGGTCAGCAGTGGATTAATCATGTGACTTCTCAGGGAACAGGGGACCTGCCGGAGGGAGCAGTTGCCAGACAGGTGGTGAGCACAGAGTGGGCCTCCCATCAGCAAGCAAAAGGACATGGGGCTGATAAAAAAGCAGGGTCTGGCAACAAACCTGTAGGCCAAGTTCAGCCCCAGCTGACTCTGCTTGCCTGAGAACTCAGAGTGGTTCACCGTTTTATACTTGTTTCACAAAAGGAAGAAGAGGAAGGCTAGATGATGGGGGAGGGAGGTGGAGACTGCCAGCATCCCCCAAAACCTACACTGATTACTCCTTGGCCCTTGACATAACAGCCAGCCTGACCCACCCAATGGAGGGCCCAGCACACGTTTCTCATGTCCCAGGTGCTCTACCAAAAGGCCTGCTCCAAGTGGTCTGGACAGACTGACTGGCTGAGGGGCTGGACAGCCCTTCCTAGCCTCTGGTTTGAGGACTGCCTGGTGGAGAAGATGCAATGAGCCTCCAAGGAGAGAAAGCAGAGCCCTGTGCCTCTACACATCCCAATATGTGTGGTGGTGAAGAGGATGGAAGGGAGGGCGGGGAGGATAACAGCCATGATAGGAGTTGCTGAGGTACCAGGTTATACCAGAGGCCCAAGGGCAAGTGCCGGGTTAGAGGCCTATTAGGATGAAAGCCTCAGCCTCCAGAGGAAACCGGGAATGTGAGTGGCCAAGGATATCAGCAGGAGGTGGGATAGGAAGGCTCCCCTGGAGGTCACCTCATCAGTGAGCTCAGAGATGACGAATTCCAAAGGGGACACAGCATTCCAAAGGGGACACAGCCGGGGAGGGCTTCAAAGACTGACAGACCCAGGAGATGGGGCAGGGAGTGGGGGGAACCATGGGGATGGGGGGTTGGGAATTGGGCACAGCTGCCAAGGAAGGGAGTCAGGATAGTTTGGATTGTGGTTTCATCTGGATTTCTCCTGATGCAGAGCCTAAATATTTGAGGGTAAGTAAGACTTGAGGGTAAGTATCATTTTGAGAGGTGGGAGATCCCAAGAAACACAGTTCCGGGAACTACTGGAATTACCCTGCTGGCAGCCCAGCGTGGGAGTCAGCACAGTTGTCCCTCAATGGACAAGAGTGCTGGGGCACACACACATCAGCCCCCATGGCTCATTACACCCCCAGGGCAGCTCTCCAAAGGCCTCTGGCACTAGAACCCAGCTGGCAGAAATGTTTCAGGAACAATGACTACATGTATGTGCCTTGAACCCTGAGACACAGCAGATACTGGCAGGAGAGAGGCTGTGAATACCGAGACCTCAGTGGGTGCCTACCTATTTTTACCAATAGGTAGGCAGAGCCTACAGCTGAAACAGAGTCTGCTAGGCGCACAGGATGAGGTACTAAGGCCTAGAGGCCATTAGCTATATTTAGAATATGACTCCAGGGGCCAGAGTGATAGCACAGTGGGTAGGGCGTTTGTCTTGCACACAGACGACCCAGGGTTCGATTCCAGCATTCCATATGGTTCCCCAAGCACTGCCAGGAGTAATTCCTGAGTGCAGAGCTAGGAGAAACCCTTGAGCATTGCCAGGTGTGACCCAGAATGCAAAAATAGATAGATAGACAGACAGATAGATAGACAGACAGATAGATGTGATTCCAGAGACCAGTAAGCTAAGGGGGCCATGGAAAAATCCCAGCACCTTCCAGAAAGGGAGAACAGAGCCAGAAGCGGGCCACAGTGTGCAGGATAGAGAGGGGGAACACACAGTGACTCCCTGGAGCCACCATGGCGGCTGTCTCTTTTCCAGCACACAGCCAGTAGGAGCGAGAGTGCAGAGCGGTGTGAAGGCAGCCGCTGTAGAGGCATCCTCAAGGCAGCTGGAAATGAATCTGAATCCAAGAGCAGCCACACAGGGTGGAAAACTCAGTTGGGGGAAATCAGAAAAAAAAAGTCCAGGGGTGGTGAACACTACCCAGAAGAGGACTGAAAGATGAACTCAGAAAAATCCCTGTATGGCTCGGGAGGAGCTAGAATACAAGGCCCTGGGAAACCAAGGGAGGGACACACAGAGAGGGAATCCCTGCGCTATGGAGACACCCCTCCACAGGGCCATATCCCAGCCCAGCACCCATCTCTCCACAGCAGCTGGGAGGAGTGGTGGTGGATCCACCCACAGCTACCCAGGACCATAAACACTCATGACCTCATGACCTCAGCACCCAAGGCCCAGCACATAGATATCTGTGTGCTCTGACCCCACGGCCATCATGATCACAGAGTCCAGGCACCTGTGCCAGGGCCACTGTTCCCAGATGAGTGAGCACGGATTTGTTCCCCAAGGCCCATGAGTCCACCCTGGAGGAGAAACCCAGTTCTGAGGATGCCCCCACCCCCGCCCCTGCCGTAGTGGCAACCCCCTAAGTCCACCGCCTTAGAGAGACACGAGATAGGACAGCAAGAAATACAGACAACTGTCGGGCGCTCCGCCGGGGTCCCCGACAATGCCGGAAGCGAGTTCCCTTCTACCTCCAAAGCCGGCGAGGAATGGATGAACAGTCAGGAATCCGATGCGGTTTTAAAAGGCTTTACTTATCACAGGTTCAGGCATACAAATCAGCAAAAGGAAAAACCCGATGCATAGGATTCCAGGCTAGAACCCCAGCCACGTGTAGGCCAAGATGGCGACCACCACGTGTAAAACTTCCAAGGGGAATAAACGCTCACAAGGCGAGATCCCACCAGGAAGAAGAAGCCCGGGAGAGCGGGAACCGGCAAGTTTATACCCCCCCCAACTCAGACCTTCCTCCCATTGTTATGGAAAGCAGGGAGGGTCCAATGCCCTCAGGTAATCCCTCCCTGCATCTCACCTAGGGCCTTTACTGTGCTAATGTTTTGAGCTGGGAATGCCTTTGAAATGTAGAGAAGGGGGTTTCTGAGATGGCATGTCACTGTACCAAAGATCAACACCAATGCCAGTTAAATATTTCTCCAAGCCTTCACAAGTCTCCTCTACTTCATTGTAGTTTTATATTTTATCAGGGAGCCATGCTTGTTTGTTTGGAAGCAAACAGCATTTCTCTCTGGTCTAATTACTTAGGTGTCCTTACGTGGCCAGGCTAATATGCTGGTAAGATCTAGCTAGTCCCACGATGATTGTGATAGCATGGGAGAATATTTATACCAGCTAGTACAGCATACATGGTCGGATAAACTGCCACATTTAGACTACCCCTTATCTACGGAGTGATTTTCGGGAGGCAATCCAGAGCAGATGCAGCGGCCCTTAGGAGTCCTGCAACAGACAACCTCCCTAAAGGAAAGTGAATTCAACTTGTCAGAACCCAAACAGCTGGTGCTGCCCCACATCTGGGTAGCACCCACAGTCCGGCCCCCTCCCACCACTGGTCCTGCCCACTGCCACTGCTCATCGGCTGTTCAGTCCCCAACCAGAAAAGACTGCCTGGTGGTTTCCTCTGGAAACTGAAAACTTCACTGGTTTGGGGATGGGGCGGGGGGGCTTGAGGGCAGGGGGATGGTGAGAGAAGTTTCAGCAGTTAGAGAAGTTTAAAAGACTTGGAGAAGCTTTTCAAATCAAAAAAGTTAACTCCGCTGCCGGGGCATCTTGACCCAGAGTGCCAGAAGTGCTGGGAGCCCAGGAAAGCTATCACTGCTACATCTTTCACCCATGGAAGCCTGTGACTAAAGCACACCGCGTCTCCAAACGGGACCACAGAGGCATCATGCCCATCACCAGAAACCAGGATGCTCTTCAGACCAGGATACACAGGAGAAGAGAGTGTCTGCTCCAAGCTCCGCTCTGACACGCTCTGACACGGGAGACTCGGAATCGTTTCCTCCACCTTCCTGCGACAGAAGTTCAAGAGGTCCTGAATCAGAGACCCTGAGGCCTCTCCAAGTTCTCCAGGTCCTGAGGGCTGAATCTCTACACTGGGGACCAGGGAGGGGCTGGGGGCAAGGGTGCAGGCCCCTACAAAGTCCAAGAAGCCGTAAAGCCAGAGTGGGACCAAAGGTGGGACCCCTGCTCTGCCCCAGATACCCATCTGCAAATCGGCGGGGGCAACAGACAGGAGCAGGGGCTCCGTTGGCAAGTGTTTCCATCCTTTCAAAAAATCAAGAGCTCTGTACAGGGCGGTAAGAGAGCAAGAACAGCAACGTGTTACATCAGATGCGCCTACTAGCCAATCTATTTCCTAATCTGTTTGCAACTAAGCTTAACAGTGCTAACTGCCATCGTTTGATCATTGCGCTTTTTTTTACATGGCTGGCTCATAGCCAGATATTATTTCATTTATGCTCACAATGGGCCACTGGTTAAAGGCATGAGGTGTGCAACACGCTAATGTAGAACACAAGAGAATGAAGAAACACAACAAATCAATGAAGACCGTCCGACTGACAAATAATTTTGCAAAAATCACCCCAGGATGGTTTTGTGACATGAGTGGCAGTTATCAGATTGAAAAATCCCAGAGTGTTACACCGCACTCTCTCTGCTACTCCCGGGGTGGGTGTTCATAAAGAAAAGACAGGTGTGATAGTCTCCAACTCAGCTCTTCCACGTGGAAAATGCAGACACTCAAACACGCAGTGAGGCAAATTGCTCCCGAGACTGGCAGGGGGTCACAGGACTTCTCCAGCCAGTTCCAACGCTCCATCAACACTGTCAAAGGATCTGCTTTATTTATTTATTTTTTGCAAACGCAAGAAACTGAAACACCAGGGCAGGAAAGTGGCTTTTGGTCTGTTTGATGTTGAATCATGTAAAATTTCAATCTACATCTTCAAATATATTCACTCCCCACCCAATGTGATAGATGCCAGAATTTATTTATTGGCAAAGCATGTTCTCTCTTGCCTAATTAAAAAGAAATTAAATTAACAAATGCCTGTGAAGCGTTAACTATGATACCAAATACATAGAAATTCAGAATAAATGTCAGTCGTTATTTTTATTATTATTGAATTATTAGCAGTTGTTAAACGGGAAGACATTTAATCTGTTCTAATATATAATTCATATTATTGAATGCTATTTGTAGAGTAAATATTAGTGCTGATCTCAATGTTAAATATAAATTATGCTTTCATTATATGCCACTCAAAAATGATTACATGATTTTTTAAAAAAGTTCTTTCGTGGGGAGGTGTTGACTGAGAGAAATCAGTTCAAAAGAATATGTGTGATGATAACAACCAAAGGGAAAAAAGAAAACACCTTAGAGCCTGAGAGATAGTAGAGGGGTTAAGAGACTTGCCTTGCATCCCACCAACCCCAGTTCAAATCCCTGGGACTACGTGTAACCCTCCGAGTAACTCCTGAGCACAAAGCTAGAAACGATCAGAAAAAACAGCCTTGCTCTGCTCCCCCTCCTGCCTCCTTATGTTTTCTATGTGTACCACTGTTCATAAGTAGGACAAAGCTTATGCACCTGCCCTCCACTTGCACTCACTCCTCCCGGCAGTCCTCTTAGAGCAGCTTCATTTCCACTCAGACAACAGCCATGTCAGTCCTGTCCCAGGCTGCCACCTGGCTTCCAGGAATAGCGCTTCCATCGTCCTCCCGAGGGGATGGAGGGCCACAGCTTCCTGCTCTAGCTAGCTGCTGGGACCCTCACCACCACCTGGCTGGCTCCCTCCTCCACGCCCACCCCATAAGCTCTCCACCTCTTCATTCAAGCCTACACATGGACAGCTCCAGGTACAAGTCGGGGCTCTAGGAACAGGAGCTGGGGGTCCCCTTCCTCACCTACTCAATAGGACATGGACAGGCATCTTTGCAAAGGGAAGTAGAGGGCCAAGGAGGGAAGCAGTGACTCAGGGGTACAGAGTGACTCCATGGGGACACAAGTGTGGAGGGACACTGTGTTGGGAGTGGAAGGGGCTCCAGCATTCAGCATGACTGTGGGGATGACAAGTCCTAGGGATATGCCTGCTGCTCCGAGCACTGTTGCACACCCCAGAAAGAACAAAAGGAAAACCTGAATTCCAGAACAAAAAGAGGGAGAGAACATAGGGAAGAAGTTCCTGGGCCACTCCTCACCGTCTGTAGCTGCAGGGCAGATGCTGAGGACTTAGGGGTGAAGCCCTAAAGACACACCATAGTGTGTCAGTACCAAGAGGCACCTGTCCTGGTCTGGACAGTGCTAACCGGCACAGTGACTCTCAGCAGAAAGCAATTCACCTCACAGGGACCACTTGGCAATGTCTAGAGGTGGGGGTATCATGCTGTGGAGGATACTGCTGGTATACAGTGGACAGAGGCCAGATACGTTGGAAACATCTCACAATGCACAGGAGAGCCACTGCCCCCTACACACACACAGCCACCCCATCCCTCACACAGTTGAGCTTCCAGACTTGTGAAGGGCAGAGAGGCCACTTCTGGCCTCTCACCTCCTGCTAGGTAACTAAGTCTTCCTCTTTCTGAGAGAGTCTGAATCAATAGCTACTTTCCTGGGTTGTCCTGGCCATAAGCATCGCTATTCCTTGGAAATTGAGCATATCCAATTGTACTAGAAGTATCTGTAGCAGAAAGAGATGCTACTGAATGCCTCTAACAAGCCCCAAAAGGAAAATTACAGCACAAAGCCTGCAGATTTAGAGGAAAAACTCTGCTAATGGTAGTACTCCTTTTTGGAAGGCTGCTTCTGTCTCTCTGCTTCCTTCCATGACAAAGGTACTCCAACACAAACCCCCTGTCAAGACAGGAATGCCTCCCTCCACTCCCAACCCCCAGTTCCACAGGCCCCTAACACTGGAAGTCATAGACAGCCGGGTGCCACCAGTCCAAAACGTCTCACTGAAGCTTCAACTAGGCCCAGCAGGTAAGAACAGATGGTATCCCAGGTACCCCAGGTAGCCCAGGTATTACAGACCCCGAGCAGGTGCTTATTCCTCAGTTGCTCCACTGCTGGTTCAGTCCACACCTGGGCCTGTGGGTGTCCTAGCACTTCCACAGCACAGCCTGGTGGACTGATAGTTTGCACAACGGGCTGGAAAAAGTCACAGTGAGTGGACAAGGCATTGTGATGACACCCAAAGAGCCACCACAGTGAGCTCAAAAAACACCACCAAATTGTCACATCACACGGAAAGATGAAGGAAGGAGCTGCTAGTCAATAAGATCAGAGCCTCCAATGGACTACTCAGAAACAGAGCAGGAGCGTTGCTAGTGCCAGGAAGGGTGAGGGGAGGAAAAGCTGACCAGGTTCTGAGCATGTCGGAGGCCCCCTTCTTGCACCCCTGCCTACAGGAAGCTTCACCAGACCACTCTCAACACCACCAGCTCCCACAGCCACACCATGGACGTCTCTGTACATAAGTCACCTGCTCTCCCATTCAACAGAACACGGCCGTGTTGGCTGTTTGTGAGCTCTGTGAGCTCTGTGCTATCGTGGAGCTGAATGCACAGACCTAGAGGCCACACCACCAGGTTAACAAATAAATGATCCAGCCAGTGTGGTGGTGAGTTCTACAGCTCATAGAAGACAGGCAAGAACCAAAGCTCCAGCCAGGCTGTGGCTCAGCAGCACAGCACATGTCTTACGTGGGAGTGGCCCTGGCTCCACCCCTGGAGGGCAAAACAGCAGCACAGTCCTGTACTGTTTAGATGCCTGCTGAGCAGCCAGACTGCATCGTGCAAGCCCATGACCTGTGTAAGCTGGTCACTGTCCGCTGGAGGACACGAGATGCAGCTGACATTTTAACTGGAAGCTTGGAGGGACTGGAGCTGAATTGGCCTCATCACATGATGACCCCTTAGCTGACGGGTTTTCCCTTGGGGCGGGGCCTTCACAGTTTCCCTGACACAGGAGAGCAAAGCTGCCCTGAACCCCAGAGGGCTGGCCCCTGCCAATGCTTTCCCCAAACTCCCCTGTAGAGTCTGACTTCTTGCTGGCATTGCCCATGGGCAGAGCCGGCCAGCATCCAGAGGATGGGAGGAGAGAGGCATGGGGTTGACTCCCAGCTCTCTCCGCACCAAGCCTCAGTTGCAGGAGCAGCTGCAGGCTGCAGATTCCGCTACACAGGTTCTTGCTGGCCCTTTGGCTCTCCCTGAGAGACAGCAACGGCCCCCTGCCCCCTCCCCCATCAGGCCCAGGGGGAAGAATGTTCTCCTCAAATCACTAGTTTTGGGGATACCAGCCCTTGCTGTCCCCTTCTGCCACCTCTCTTCAATGATGCTCTGCATTTTCTCTTTCCTGCTGAGAGAAATTGGTATGAGCAGCTCTGGGACCAGAGAGCTGGGTCTCAGAGTGGGGAGGGCACAGCTGCCCCTGATGCCCACAGAGCCCCCCGGGTCCTTACCACCCAGCGAACAAGCTTCTAGAAACCCTTGCTGTGCTCACACCACAAATGGTTCCCAAGAGGGGAGCAAAGGTCTTCAGCCAGAGTCTAAGCCCTAGGCAACCCGGATCTAGGCAGAACACATCTATCCATCCACAGCCAATTTTTTTTCGGGAAAAAGACAAGACCTCTGCTATGAATGTGAACCAAGTCTCTCTGAATTAGTCCTGGGGAGCCACAGCAAGGCCCTCACCCAACAGCACCTCCATACATTCCTATTCAGGCTCACTCAGACATTCACATACCCACACCCAGGCTCTTGACCACCCTGACTCTCTCTCACACACAGAGAGAGAGAGAGAGAGAGAGAGAGTCATACACAGGTGGACCTCCCCTCAACCCCAACACACACACACACACACACACACACACACACACACACATTGATCACACTTCCATCTCAGGCATAGCACCAGGTATGAGAACTAGTGTCAATTTTAGTTACCTCACAAACAGGTGGAAAATTTCCTGGGCAAACAGAGATCATTCTACCAAGAGCAAGGACAAGCAGGAATGGTGAAAGGCACACAACAGACAAGACAACAACACAATGCGACCCTTAAGGACATTCACAGCATTTGGAATAGCACAGACAGTGTTTATGACAAAAACGTTTAGTGCGGAAAGCAGGGCACAAAAAGTTATAGCTATATAAATTTATATGTGTCCACAGTATATGTGTGTGCCTGCATGAGTGTCTACAGCTTATCAGTATGTAAAACTGCATGAGGAAAAGCTGGGGGGAGAAATGCACTAAAATGTTAAGAGTGAGACATCAGGCAACATCTCTTTGTAGCTAGCAAATTCTTAGAGCAGATATCAATTACCTTATGTCCTATTATAACCTTCTTTATTATGCAACTGGTATGGGTAAACAGTCTGGTTTTTTAAAGTATTCAAGTAGAGGCATGAAACAAAAGCCCCCTCAAGGCTGCTACCCCAAATCCCAGCCCCCTTCCCAGATAATCACCGTAGTTTGCTTCCTCTGTCTTCTAAGGAAGGCAGAGAAATTAAGGTCACTTCGCTGAGATTTGTAACACCAGTGTCATGATCACAAGGCCCCCAACAAGTGTGTTTTCAGAGGAGCGGTCAACGGTGGGGCTGTCTGCACGGTACAGTCCATGGTCCTCACTGAAGGGTCACACCTGTCCCCGAGGGCCCCCACGTGACTGTTTTGAAAGGTCAAGAGCTAGGACACTTGAGGTGTCCCCGTGTTGTCACTGAAACACCTGTGGAGTTGCCTAGGTGTCTCTCTGTGGTCACTGGGTGGGCAGCAACTAAGGGCAGAGTGGCTGAGGTGGAGGCAGGAATGGGAATTTCTGGCTGAAAGTTTGGACAGTTTAATTTAACAAATGGCTATCCACAGATCAGATCCCCACCCCACTGCACACCACTGCCTACTTCTGGGGAAACTAAGTGTAAGCTGCTCAGTGGATTCCAGGATTCTGAGTGGACTTTCCTGCCCCCCCGAGATTCTCAGAGCAGCTGAGGGTGGCACAGCCCCAGGAGCATGAACTCCGGTGCCCCACAGGACCTGGGATCAAGCCAGCTGCCAGACCTGGTTCCTGCCTCCTTAGCATTCAGCTCCAAGACACCCACCCCCTGCAGTTCACGTCACAGGCCTTCCTTTGTTGTCTCATGAAGAAAAGGAGTTTATTTCTCTAAAGAACTGTCCCCTGGGACCCAATCACCAGAGCCCAGCATTTTAACATTCCAGAGACTTCATTTTGGGAAGACAGAACTGAGCATGGCAGTCTCATGTCTTAGGAAGTATCTTGTCTTGTGGGAGCAAATGGATTCTGCCTCCAACTTTGCACAGCTCAAGCAGGCTCAGCCTGGACATTCACATACACACACAGGCACACTCACACATATACACATACTCATACCCAAGATATACATGTACACTCACACACACATATACACATAGTCATACCCAAGATACACGTGTACATACACTCATTCACTCATACATACTCATGAACATACTCATAGTATGTATACAAGACACATACATATACACGTACATACTTATACTTAAGACACACACGTGCACACTCACACATATACACACTCATGATTCACTGGCTTCCTTGCAGTGTCTTTGTTTTCCCTCTGGTGTGGGCAGACAGCATCCTGCATTGTGGGTCCTGGTGTATAAAATGATGGGGGGGCCATTCGCAGCAAAGGTGGAGTTTGTGGAAGGATAGTGCTGGTCCCTGCTCCGCCCATGTCTCTGTGGGGTCTGGGTTGCCCCCTCCTGAGGATATCTTTATACCTCCTGGGAAGTGGGCTGTGGTAATCCTAGGGAGCAATGGAGAGGACCAAGAATGTGCAAGGCTAATTGGGCCCCCTATAGCTGCCCTGCAGAGTGTCTGTGATGATGGGAACTTTGTGGGAGTTGACCTTGAGGTGACCCTGACCTGCTCCCACATTCTGGGGCATGGGGAAGGAGCAAGTTATTGTGTGCATGAGCATCTGAGTATAAGTACACGCTCAAACTTACACAAGGTTGAGTGTGCACGCATGTGTTTGTATGAGCATGCAGTAAGTGTGCATGTGTGTGCATGCGCATATAAATGTGTATACATAGGAGTTTGTGCATGAGCATGTGAGTGTGCATGTGTGCATGTGTGAGCAAGTTAGTGTGCACATGTGAAGTGTATGCATATGTGTGCATGTTGTATGTGATCATGTGAGTGTGCATGTGTGTGCATGAGCATATGAATGTGTATGCATGGGGTGTGTATTGTGCATGTTAGCAAGTGAGTGTGCATGTGTGTGAGCAAGTTAGTGTGTGCATGTGCAGTGTGTGCATGTGTGTGCATGTTGTACATGAGCATGTGAGTGTGCATGTGTGTGCATGTGAGTATGAGCATGTGTCTCTGTATGTGCATATAAATGTGTATACATGGGAGTGTGTGCATGTGTGTGCGTGAACATGTTGAGTGTGTGTATGTGAGCATGCTAGTATGTGCATGTGAAGTGTATGCATATGTGTATATAAACATGTGTATGCATGAGCATGTGAGTGTGTGCATGTAAGTGTGTGCATGTGTGTGAGCAGGTTAGTGTATGCACATGAAGTGTATGTGGATGTGTGTGCATGAACATGTGAGTGTGTGTATTTGTGTGAGCATGTTAGTGTGCATGTGAAGTGCATACAAGTGTGTGCATGAACATGTGAGTATGTGATTGTGTGAGAATGTGTGTACATGAACACATATGTGTGTGCATGTGTGCACATGAGCATGTAAATGTGTGTGCATGTGAGTGTGTACATGTGAATGTGTGTGCACAATCATGTAAATTTAAGTGAGTGCATGCATGAGTATGTGACAGTAAGTGTGTGCACCTGTGACTGAGTGTGTAAGAGCCCAGAGGGAAGGCAGGCCTGGAGCTCATTATACAGGCAGTGATGAGGCCGTTTCTACACAGCGACCTGGGTCATCGGCATGACAGGAGTCAGATACACTGTATACAGGGGCTTTGCCATCCACCAGGCAAGTGGCAGACTTGGGGGTGGGGGCTCTGCATCAGCAGAGCCCCAGCCTTAACACAACTCAGAAGGGTTGTGTGGCCCCACCCATAGCCATACCACTGCCAGCTGCCCATCGAATCACAGCAATTCCCCAAATTCCCTAAATCCAGCGTCTCCTACACAAGGGTTATTTGGCAGCTTTAACTGAGCAACCCTCTGACTATCCACGGCTATTGATACTGGCCTTAATCAGCAGTTACAATTCTCACATAAAATATGTAATAAGCATTCAGCAGACAAGAAACCTGATTAAGGAGAGCGCACTCCTCCTGGAGCTCCACACTGGCCTCCAGAAGCTGGGCCAGGCTCTCCTACACCAGTCTGAGTGTTTCTAGCAATTGCACAACATGATCTGCCAGGGCAGTAGGCAAGAGCAGACTCGGGGTCACTGTGCCCACTCTTGAAAACACCCAGTCAAGGTAATTTACCCTCATGCACCTAGAGCTGCAGCCTGAGACCTGAGACCCGTGCTGGGGGCTCACAGATGCTCTCTGCAGCCATGGGAGGCACTGGAAGACTAGCTTTGCTCCCCCTAGTGTTCCTCACTCTCCAGCCGAGCTGAGAGACAGCAGTGGAGTTCCCACTAGGCTCTCTACAGTCTAAGGAAGGAGCACCCAGGAGCCAGTGAACTGGGGCTCAGGCTCAGCCTCTCAGGACCCTCCGTGTCAGGGAGCTGGAGCAGGCGCTCACCTGAGAATGCTGATGCTGGTTTGGCACCTTTGGGTCTCAGCATCATCCCTGCCACTGGCCACACACGAAAGACCCGGGAGATTCATGGGGCTGGGAGGGGGCTCAGAGGGCTGGTGTGTGCAGGACCCGGCTTCCATCCCTGCACCAAGAACCAGGCCAGGAGCCCAACCAGGTATGGCCCAAAGCTAAAATAAAAAGAACCAGAAAAACTACAGCAGGCAGGGTACTTACTTTGCACACATGAGTGCAAGCCCTGGCACCCTCATTGGTACCCCAAGTTCACCAGGAGCAATTCCTGAGTACAAAGCCAGGAGTCAGCCCTGAGCAACACCACGTGTGGCCCCAAAACAATAAAATAAACAAATAAAAATTACCAAGTTCAGCATGAGGGGACTAATCCCGAGAGTACCCTTAGGCAGAAGACCCCAAGTTCAGAAACTCCCTCCCACAGTGCTCTCAGCTCTGTCTCTGGCCCCCTGACAGGAGGCTTCCCTCTGCCCCTGCACCATCAATTTCTATCCAGTTCAGTGAAAGGCCTTTCAACTTCCAGGTGAGGCATGACTCAGGGGACACGCGGGGGCCGGCCCATCTGAGGCCAGCGGCTGCTCAGCACTGCAGAGGAATGGACCTCTGCTGGGCCCAAGGACAGCCCCAGTTGATGCATGATTCTGGCAGATGCCCTGGCCAGGGGCTCCATCAGCTCCACTCTCTGGAAACCCTGTACCCGACATATACCCCTGCCTACCTACTATTGCTAAACAGTGAAATCCCCTGCTCTGTCTGGGCCTCACCCCTCAGCGTCTCCCCGGTGTTCCTACCGCACACAAAATGTCCCGAGGGCTGGAAAGCTAGGACAGCGGCTAGGGTGCTTGCCTGACACGTGGACGGCCAGTTTGCTTTCCAGCGCCACTTACGGTTCCTTCAGCACTGCCAGGAGTGGAATGACCCTGAGCACAGTGTCAGGAGCAAGCCGTGAGAATGGCCAGTGTATCTGTGCACTCATGCTCTCTAAAGACTTCAAGATTCGAGGTCAGAGCAGCTAGACTAAGGCTGGACTCCAAGAGAAAAAATAAAATTCCATTCCTAGGGCTTTTGCTCCAGGTTTACAGACTAGAAGAAATTCCTCCCCGCCTTCTCCACATTCTGGAGTTCGATTCACAGAGCTCAGAACCCCACTGCCGTTACTACCTCTGGCTCCATGGAGCTGTCACTCAGGCCGCAATGGAATCACCACTGAGCCACAAGGCCGAGCGGAAGGAGGCGTGTGGAGACACTGCCAGGTGCTCAGCCCCAGGGAAGCTTAGCTCCACATCAGCTCCAGTCACTGACAGGACCATCAGGGCACCAGACAATGCCAGTCAGGTAGCAGCTGGGGCCCATGAGATCAATGACTTTGGCATTCGAGGAGGAACTTAGCACTAAGTGGCCACAAACTCTGTCAGTTCCATAGACAGCGAGAGGGGCCCCAGCAACTCCAGAGATTCAACATCCATCTCCACTCACTGGAGTCAGGCGGGTGCAGGGGACATTCCTCAGTGGGTACCTGGCCAACAGCTGTGAGGCAAGCCGCTGTCCCCTCATTCTGCAGCAGGGAGTGCAGAGCCCTGGGCAGAGGAGCGGAACCTGCCCCTTGTCTCATGCGAGGGAGCACGATAGAGCAGGTGGCGACCCTGTGTTGGCCACAGTGTTACAGAGCCAGCGAGGAAGGAAGGGGCCAGATGAATGAGACCTCCAATGGGTCGTTTCACTAAATCTTGGTGGCACAAGGGGGTGACCAACTGACCGAGAGTAGAAACAGATAAGGGCAGGGAGAGGTGACACCCAGAAACACAGGTCACTGCACACGAGACAGCATCGGTAGATTGCAGACTGTGAGCAGAAGGTGATGATGCAGTCCACACAGATGGTGTGGACCCAGGTGACAAAGACCAAGACAGTGAGGAGAAGAGGAGGGGTAAGGAGGTGCGGGGCACAGAGGCTCCTGTTCCTACAGCCGCCATGTGTGGCCCACACTGAGATATAGACGCGAGCCATGAAATGCTGCTGAACAATGAAGCCATTGGAACATATTGGCTGGAACACAGAAACCACTGGTAGAGGGGCCAATAGAGGAAAAACCCAAAATTATGTTCACAGGCCTTTTTCCAGGTCATGTATGAGGACACAGGAGTTAGCCAGGCTGCGAGGACAAGCTTGAGGTTGGTGGGAATGAAAGTCAGCACTGCCGGCCTCACAGCGAGACAAAGATGTGGGCCCAGGGAGGTAGTGATTTGTCAGAGAAAAATGGGGCAGACATTTCCCATGACCCCCGGCACCCAGGCTCCTACACCCAGGCTCAGCCCTGCCCTCTGAGACCCTCTGTCTCGAAGCAGTCTCTGTTTCTGCCCTTCGTCCCATCCTGGTAGTACTTCAAGGAACCTGGTGGTGCCTCAGTCAGGAGATAGGCACCCACCTATGGACAGGTGCATCCACATGGGGCAAGGGAGCTAGGAAGGTTTGACACAGGAATATCTCCACCTCCACAGGGTCACCCGGACTAGCATGTGCCAGAGCCCCGGCAGCCAGAGGAAGTAGAAGAAGAGGAGGAAGAGGAGGAAGAGAAGGAGGAGGAGGAGGAGGAGGAGGAGGATTCCCCCACACTCTCAGTGCACACACAGGATTCAGGGGCCCTGGTGCAGGGCCTGTCAGGGCAGGGCTCTTACACACCAGTAGGAAGCAGCCAGGCCTGCAGCTGTTCACTAGGGCAGGCCATGAGGCCCATGACCACGATGTTCAGCCCTCGCCCTGGATGCTCACACAGACCCATGGCCCCAGACCAAAGAACTTGGCAGCCACCAGTCCACTGAGGGCCAGGTCTGTGCTGAGCATGAGGCAAGTAACCTAGAAAACCTCTGAGGAAATGTTGGGGACCCAGGAGTGATAATACCCACACTCGCCCTGTTGTCTGGGGCTGCATTCATAGAGCTTCTCACCAAGGTCCCCATTACTCCCAAACTCTGCTGGGTCAACAACCCTGCCCAGGCCTCGGACCACTGGGTACTATGGGCCTTGGCAGTTAGGCTGAGGGCCAGAGCTGCACCCTCAGCTATTCCACACTCCCGGCAAGAGAGAGTCAGAGTTGTTTTCTACATTAATGGCCGCCGTTAAATGTTTCATGGGCCACGGCCGAGGCCACATCACTTTATAATCATCCTTCTGGCTCCTGCATAATAGATGGCCCTTATGCACTTTTCATGATCTCATTTATCAACCTCCTAAAATATTTTGTAAAACCTCAGTCCCATCGGTCATGATCTATGTCCGTTAGACAGTCAACCAGAGGATTTGCTGCCCCGCCACCGTGGCTGGCACGCATGGAGCAGAAACTGCATGGCATGGCGTCATGCGATGTGGGATGGCACATGGCGAGGCTGGCTTGGTACAGCAGCGGCAGTCTTCCCAGCAGGAACAGGCATCTGACAGTGGGAGCGAACAAGGCATGTGTCCTGGGAAAGAAGATGTGAGGGACAAGAGGGCAGTAGGACCACTGGGGAGGCCACGTTGGGGCCACAGGGGCGGCCACATAGGTAGGCCTCCATGAAGAGATGGCAGAGCCAAGGGAATGGAGCAACAGCTCAGCCCCGGGACAGGCCTAGCAGTCACAGTAGTCTGGACTCAAGGAAGACTGGCCATGCTCTGCCCAACACTTTCTGGGTTTCCCTGCCTGGGTCCTGACTATTCCCTTCCCATCTCACAGAAAGACCGAGGCTTAGAAAGCTTAAGACACCAAGTCAGGAAAAGGGAAAGATGGGGTACAAGCCTGAGCAGTCTGTCTGGTGGGGGTCCTCAGGCTCCTGACGTTGCTCCATTTGGACTCCATGTGCATCTGGCCTTCAGGTCTGAGTGTGAATCTAGAAATCCTCAGACTTCAATAATTGACCGACGAATCTCTCAGGGCAGGTCTGTCAGGTTCTACTTGAATAGGGACACCCAGGGACCAGAGCAATAGTATAGCGGGTATGCCGCTTGCCTTGCACATGACTGACCCAAGTTCAATCTCCAACTTCCCATATGGTCCAGCGAGCCCTGCCAGGAATAATCCCTGAATGCAGAGCCAGGAGAAAGCCCCAAGCAGAGGGGAAAAAAAGTGGAAGACACCCAGTGAGATTTAAATTTCAGATCAACAACAAATTGTCCTTTGTTTTCTGTGTTTGTTTGTTTGTTTGTTTGTTTGTTTGGCTTTGGCCCATACCCAGCAATGTTCAGAGGTATCTCCTGGCTCTGTACTCAGGAATTATTCCTGGTGGAGCTCAGGGGACCATATGGGATGCTGGAGATTGAGCCCAGGTCCGCCACATGCAAGGCAAACGCCCTACCCTGCTGTACTACTACTCCGGCCCAACAAATCATTCTTTCATATAACTAATTTGCCAAAATTGTATGTGCCTGAGCAGGAGGAATTGTACAGGGGTTAAGGCACTTTGTGCATGGCTGACCCTGATTCAATCCCTTGTACCTCATATGGTTCCCTGAATACTGCCAGGAGCAATTTCTGAGCACAGAGAAAGGAGTAAGCCAGGTCTGAGCACTGCCAGGTGTGCTTCCCCATAAAGCAACTACAAGGACCCCAGTAATTGATGAGGGGGGTGGCAATAGGGAGGGAGGCTGGCGCGGGAGTGCAGGCCCCAACAGTGCCTTGTTCCTGGATTTGCACAATTCACAGACCACGCTGGGCTTTCATCTCCTTTACACAATGAACACAACCATGTGGCTCTGACCAGCTGTGGTCTGTGACATGGACTGGGCATCCACAGAGTACTGGTAGCTCCCACAATACCAGGGCCTTCCAGGTCTTCACCCACCAGAGCCCCAGCATTCCACACATGCCACCACACCTGACAGTGACAAATAGCCTCTTGTGAGCCCACAAGCAGCCCTGCCCAGTCTGTGCTGCCCCGGACCCCAGAGCAGAGGCCAACAGAAGACAGATCTCCTCTCTGCCCCAGCACACTCACTGTCCTCACCAGGACACCCCAGCAACAGTGATAAGGATTTCCAGGGCTCCTAAGGGGTTATTCATGGGCTTGCTTCACCCTTCACCCTGAAATTTGCCATTTTAAACACCCTCCTTGACTAAGATTTATATGGACTCTTCACACTGAAGCTGCCTCTGGCAGTCAGAGCCAAAACCCAGGAATAAGCTGCTAGCACAGCTGAGCGTGATGGAGCCTAAGGAAGGAAGGAGGGGCAGCACAAGATTCCTGGGGGGTGGGGGGGTGCTGAGTGCACCTCCCTGCACAGCTCTCCAAACTGCAAACCAGGGGCAAAAAATAGGGTGTCACCTGCCCTGATAGAAGGGGATGGTATTCCCTGGTCCTCACAGGCTCAGAAAGTTCAGGCTGCAACAGAGCCCAAAAGAAGCCAGGAGCAGGGAAGGGGTGAGGGGGAGAGGGAGAGGTGGGCCCTGCAGCAGAAGTCCTCAAACTCCTTTCTGGAAAACATGGGGACCCCCAGCAGATGGACTATAGATAAGGCACCCCTCCCTGGCATGGGGTGGCTTTGTTGCTGGACTATGACAGGGAGGTGCAGAAGCTGGGAGAATCACATGCAGACAAGACGCCTAATGCAGAAGGCGTGTCCCCTCCCAGGACACTGACCCTGACCCCTGGGGAGAGAGACTTCCAGAAAAAGTGTCAGGGAAGCATCTTCTGCCACCACTGGCAGCGCATTCTGGGCCCCACGATGCTCCCCTGTTCTACTGCCAAGCCCGATGCCTGTACTGTGGGGTCACTCTGCTGACCACAGGTGGGTGTGGGGTATTCCAGCTGCTATATCTCTGCTTCCTACACACACACTCGACCTGCAGTAAGCTCACAAGCTGCTGTCACCTCTTTTTTTTTTTCAAATAACCAGCTCTTGGTTTCATTGATCTTTTGAATTATATTTTGGGATTCCATCTCGTTGATTTCTGCTCTAAGTTTTATTATTTCTTTCTTTCTGCCTGGGTTGGGCTCCTTTAGTTGGTCGCTTTCTAAGATCTTAAACTGTGAGGTCAGACTGTTTATGATGGCCTTTCTTCTTTCCTGATGCATGTTTGCAGAGTTATGAACTTTCTTCTTAACACTGCTTTCACTGTGACCTCTTTCTTCTATTTTTTCCTTTAGGACCGGTATTTCCTTGTTGAGTTTCAGTCTTGTCAATCTATCAAGAGTTAATAGAGCAGTGTTGAAGTCTCCAACTACAACTGTTACTATCAATGTCTTCTTGAAGTCTATAGCAGTTGTTTTAAGTATTTTGCTGGCCCGGGTGCATATATGTTTAGGAGTGTGATTTCTTCCTGATATGCATATCCCTTGGTTATTAAGAAATAACCTTCACTGTCCCTTCTGACCTTTTTCAGCCTGAAGTATATGTTGTCAGGTATGGCCACACCGACCTTTTGGATGAGTTGTTTGCGTGAAGAATTGTTTCCAGCCTTTGACTTTGAGTCTGTGTTTGCTCTGATTATTCAGATGTGTTTCTTGTAGGCAGCAGAATGTTGGATTCAGTTTTTTAATCCATTTTGCCACTCTGTGCCTCTTAATTGGTACATTTAGACAGTTGACATTAAGAGAGATTATTGTCATGGGATTTTGTGCCATCTTTCTGTTTAAACTTGAGCTTTTGGCGCTTGTCTTATCTTACAGTAGAACTTTCAGTCCTTTTTAAAGTTGGTTTTAGTCTACGAATGTTTTTATCTGTTGCTTATCCATGAAGTGATGTATCGTCCCTTCAAATCTAAATGTGAGTCTAGCTGGGTAAAGTATTCTTGGTGAGGCCTTCATTTTATTGTGTCTTTTTACAATATCCCACCATTGTCTTCGGACTTGGAGTGTTTCATCTGAAAAGTCTGCTGTGATTCTTAGGAATGCTCCCTTGTATGTAATTTCCTTCTTTGATCTTGCTGCTTTCAGTATTTTATCTCTAGCTATGGTTTTTGTCATTTTAATTAGGATGTGTCTTGGAGTATTCTTATTGGGATTTCTTTTTAGCTGGCACCCTTTGGGCCTACTGAATCTGGGAGCAAGTGTTCTTTAATTCTGGGAACTTTTCAGCATGATGGCTTTGACAGTTGCTTCCTCATCACATTATCTTCATGCCCCTCTGGGACCCCAATGATCCTTATGTTATTCCTTTTAACTTCATCCTGATGATCTCTTGTTGCCTGTTCATTTATTGTGAGACTTTTTTCCATCTTCTGCTGTTGTCTAGAGATTCTCTGCACATCGTCTTGGAGCTCACTAATTGTTTCTTCAGCAATTGTTACTCTGTTGTGGAGGTCTTCCAGTGAGTTTTTAATTTCACTTACTACATTTTTAATTTAACTTACTGTTGTTCCCAACGTTCTTCCTTCTGAAATCTGACATGCCATTTCATCAGTAAAGAAGTGAATAGCACCTAGCCC
The DNA here is from genome assembly GCA_021461705.1 of Cryptotis parvus. Taxonomy (NCBI): domain Eukaryota; kingdom Metazoa; phylum Chordata; class Mammalia; order Eulipotyphla; family Soricidae; genus Cryptotis; species Cryptotis parvus. The sequence continues at coordinate 109,188 of JAJIBD010022191.1, forward strand.
AGACAAAGTCAGACCCAAACACCTGAAGAATCTACCATCAGTACTCATCAATACACTGGCTCAGCTCTTCACATGCTACCTGTATGAATGCAAGGTGCCCTCCCAATGGAAAACCAGCAGGACAGTTCTACTGTTCAAGAAGGGAGACATTCACGACATTGGCAACTACTGCCCCATCTGCCTGTTGTCCGTCATCTACAAGCTGTTCACTCGAGTCATCCTGAACAGGATTGGCAGAACACTAGATGAAGGACAACCATGCGAGCAAGCTGGCTTCCGAAAAGGATTCCACACAATCGACCATATCCACACGGTAACCAAGCTCATTGAGGTTTGTAGGGAGTTCAAGATGCCATTCTAACATTCATTGATTTAAAGAAAGTCTTTGATTCTGTTGAGACTGAAGTGGTCATCGAAACCTTAGCCAAACAGGGCATTCAAACACAATATATCAAGATCCTTCATGAGCTGTATTACGGATTCACCACCAGAATCTTACTATTCTAAAAGAAAGTGATCATTGATGTCAAAAGAGGGGTTCGGCAGGGTGATAATGATACCATTTCACTGAAACTCTTCAGCGCCACCCTCAAGAATATCATGTGACAATTAGAATAGGAAGGAATGGGAGTAAAGATAGATGGTCAGCAACTATACCACCTCCACTTCGCTAATGACATCGTTCTAATAACACCAAACATTAGCCAAGTGGCACAAATGCTGGCTGACTTTGACCATGAATGTGGAAAGGTAGGTATACAGTTGAATCTCAACAAAACTATGTTCATGAAAAACGAACTAGTCCCAGGTGCTCCATTCACCCTCAACAGAACAAACATCTCTGAATGCAGCAGTTATGTGTACCTAGGTTTAGAAGTCAACATGACGAACAACCTAGCACCTGAGCTGCACAGGAGGAAGAGAGCAGCATGGAACGCCTTCAAGAGCATCAAAGAAATAGCTAAAAGGACAAAGAACCTTTGGCTCTGGGCACATCTCTTAGATCCCACTATTCTCCCTGCATTAACATACACCTCAGAGACCTGAGCCCTATGAAAGCAAGATGAGAATGCTATTCGGGTCTCCCAAAGAGGATCGGAAGAGCTATGCTTCGAATATCATGCTTCACTCAAGTGAGAGAAGGAATCCGGAGTTCCGACCTCCATCAATGATGCAGAGTCAGGGACACTGTCTCATTTGCCAAGGTGTCAAAAATCAGATGGGCTGGACATGTAATGCAATTTGGAGACGACCGCTGGACTAGAGCCGTTAACAACTGGATCCCATGGTATATCAAAAGATCATGTGACCGCTCACCTACAAGATGGTCATATTTCTTCATCAAGACCCTGAACAAATGGTTTGAGGCTCTTCATATTCCTGGAGCAAGCAGATGCCATTGGGCTACACTGGCACATGACAGGGACAAATGGAACTGTTACTGGCACCCACTCAAGCAAATCGACGAATAACGGGATGTCAAGTGATCAAGTGATCATATCTGCTTGTATTTTCATTTGCATTTTTCTCATTTCTGCTCTCATATCCTCTTCTATTTTATTGACTTTGTATTCCATTGCTTCTTTGAGCTTCTTATGCTTCCTTAACAGTTCTTTCCTAAATTCCTTATCAGAGAGGTTATATAGCTCAGTGTTATTACTTGGCTCAACTGGGCTAGCAACTTAATTAACTGAGCTTGGTGGAGTTCTGCGTTACTTTAACATTACAACCTTTTGCAGGTTGCAAACTGAGTGAACTTGTGTGGCTAGATAGCACAGTTAGGGGTTCCTAGGTTGTTTCCAGAGTTTTGTGGAAGGAAGGAAATGTTGGGTCCTATGTTGACTGAAACCTTGTAACACTATATACAAAGTAGTTAGTTTTGAATCTACTAACTACTCAGTTAGTTTTGAATCTACTAATCTACTCTCAGGTCAATTGGAGATGGCAATCGACCTGAGATTGGGGATGGCAGGGTGATTGGAGGGCAGCAGCAGGGGGGGGAGGGAGGCAGGCATCCCAGCGTCGGTTTAGTGTGCTTGGGGCTCTTGGCCCCCTTTGTGATGTTCCTGGGCTTTGGGCTGGGGTCTGGGCAGGGGTGGGGGGGTCTACCGGCACAGGGGATGATCACACACCTCAGATTGGGGGTAGCAGGGTGATTGGAGGGCAGTGGCATGGGGAGGGCTGCCACCATCTTCTGTCTAGAAACCTGGGCTGACCTTCTGTGCCTGGGAACCCTGGAGGCCCCGGAGAGATATGAGCCCACTCTGGTGGCTGCACCAGACGTGGAACAGCAGGCGGGACATTTCATAAGCCTCAAAGCTTTCCTGTTAAGGGGCCAGAGTGATAGCACAATAGGCGGGCACTTTCCTTGCACCCAGCTGACCAGGGTCTGATCCCCTGCATCACGTTTTAGTCCCTTAAGCACCACCAGGAGTGATTCCTGAGGGTAGAGATAGGAGTAAGTCCTGAGTATCACAAGTCTGCCCCCCAAAAAAGACGTTCCTAAAGGAACAAAATGATAACCTCTCAGTATCTGTATTGCAAAACATAAGACCCAATGGGAGAGAGAGAGGGGAGAAAGAAGGAAAGTGCCTGAATTAGAGAGAGGCTGTGCGGGAGGAGGCAGGGGGTGTGGCAGGAGGGGAAAGGGGCACATTGGTGGTGGGAAAAGTGCACTGGTGGATGGATGGGTGTTGGAACACCGTGTGACTGACATTCGATCATGAACAGCTTCTGTTTTGCACAGTGACTTAATAAAATAAATTTTTTTTAAAAAAATACTTTCCTGTTACTTGCCTACATCCTCCCCTACCCCTTACACCTGCTGGAGCTTTAAAATACAAAATAAAATAAAAAATATATATTTTTTAAAAATTAAATATAAAAATAAAATATACACACATGCATTTTTACACTACACTATTATTTTGTATAAAAACACTTAAAAAAGTTTTTAAAAAAATAAAATAAAACACCATAACAAAAAATATAAGTTCCATCTGACAGGAACCTTACCCACACGCTTTCAGACCCTGTCACAGAAATCAGAAACTCTCTTTCTTTGAAGATCAATGGGACAGAGGAGACTTTGAACTCTTAATATCAGGCATTAGCAAGATAATGTTAGGTTGTATTAAGAATGAAAAGAATTTACCAATTTTCTCCCAGCAATTCTCTCTGGACTCTCCAAGGAAGCTAATCACTAGGTGACTATCAGATCTGAAATGGGAGCTGCAAAGTGGTTTAGGGGGAGGAAGCAGCCGCTCCTGAAGGGCACAGCCTGCAGCCAGCCCGAATCATGAGATCAGTGGATCAGCTACCAGCACACCAGCACAGAGTCCAACCTCACACAGATTGGAGGGCTGCAAGCCCAAGGGGAGGGTCCTGCTGATCTGTGTCTGCAGGTGCTCTATGCTGCCTAGAGACGGCACGTCCCACCTGGTTCACAGCCAGGGTGTGTGTCTGTGTTGGAGCTATGGAGGTGCCATTTGCTGTTACTTCTTTAAGGACTCTAGGACAGTCATCTTCTGGGATCAGGACATGAACACAAGCACACATACACATGTGCACACACACACACACACACACACACACACACAAACGACTCTTGTAACCTAGTTATTTCCATACACCCATTTAAGTACAACCAAACTGCGCTTTAGGGTTTCGACACAAGATTTGGAGGAGGGGATACAAACATCCCTTTTATAATAATGCTGGGTTTGCCACAACCTGGTTCTTCCCTTTGAGGAATTCCTTCTCCAGTTCCTATTTCCCCATCCCATTGGGTGCTGGAAACCTTCTCCATGCTCCCCCATCTCTGATCTTACCCTCTACCTCCCTTCCACATCCTGTGGGAGCCCCAGCTCCTCTCCCAAACTCAGAGCTCTACCTCCTTACTCTGCTTAAACACTCCACTGGATCCTTCCCTCCACTCTCATCCCACTGCAGACATGGGTTCATGATTCATAAAGTCAGTACATGCAACAATTAAAAACTGGGATCACACAGGCATGGAAATTCTGGCTCTGGCCTTGAGTTGATATGTATTTCTGGGCCCTGTCTTAATCTCTCTGATCCTCTGGTTCCACTGCTGTAAAACTGGGCAAACTATGGCTTTTACTTCATCAGGTTGGGGTGGAGACAAGGGCAGGGTGAGAGATGCTTAGCAGAATGCCAGCTCACATGAGTGTCAATGGCTCTCGCCCCATTAGAGTTCCCTACCCCGTGCTCTCATCCCACTCAGGGATCTTACACCAACTAAAGGTCAGGGGCCTCTAAAGTTATACCTCCAGCCTCAACCTCTCTCCAGAATTACATAGAAAAACCAGCCAACACTCATGTCTCCATGCAGAGGGCAGTAGCCATCTGGGTTCCTAGTCCCCATAGTCATAATCCAACCTGATCTTCTCTTCCTCCTTTTCCTTCCCAGCCTCCAGGAAGACAACCCATAATTCTCCATCTCCCACCCCCTTGATGTTTAAACATCCTAAAAATGGGGTCAGAATGATAGTACAGTGAGTAGGGCAGTTGCCTTGACACAGCCAGCCCGGGCTTATTCCCAGGATCCCATTATGGTTCCCTGACCATGCCAGGAGTAATTCCTAAGTGCAAAGCCAGGAGTAACCCCTAATAATAGCCAGGTGTAGCCCAGCCCCCACTCCCACCAAAAAAAAAAATCCTAATAATCATGAGAATCTCACACCTATGAAAATGGCCTATACCTTTTAAGTTTCATCAGTAAATGCTCGAGATGAGAGCCTTCTACTGAGACTATACCCCCTACAGGGAAGAGCCTGGCAAGCTAACCGTGTTTTATTTACTTGTTATGCCAAAAACTAGTAACAATTATGGACCTCAGTCCCATGACCTGAAGAATGGTTTGGGGCTCTTCCTGTCCCTGGAGCAAGCAGATGCCCTTGGGTTACACTCTGCTTGTGACAGGACTTATGGAGATGTTACTAGTGCCCACTCGAGCAAATCGATGAACAATAGGAAGACAGTGATTAAATGAAAACAAAACAGGAAGAGGAGGCAGAGCACTGGACCTTCACTCCCTCAGGGTAGGAGTGATATAAACTGTTTCGGCCTTTATGTAAAACAGTATGGAAACTTCTCCACAAGTGAAAAAGAGAATTTAAGTACGACTCAGACACACCACCTCTTGGTATCTATCCAAGGATGCAAAAATCACAAATTTGAAAACGATATTTGTACACCTATGTCCACCGCAGCATGACTGACAATAGCCAAGACGGGGGAAACAACCCAAATGCCCAACAACAGATGAGTAAATAGAGACACTGTGGTGTGTGTACATAGGGAAATAAGAAGCATCTGTGAGGAGAGATGGGAACTTGCCTCCCGTTACATGCATGGAACAGGAAAGGACACAGGTTAAGTGAAATCAGAGGGGCCAGACGATGCCACTCTCAAGGGGGTATGGTAAAAAGGAAGGGACAATCCAACGACAAGGACCTCTAGAACCTTCAGTGAAGAACTGGGGCTGCCAGGGGTGGTGTGCACCCGGATGGTGGTGGGCTCACCGTACACCATAAGACGGAGGAAAAAACTGGTATCTGTTGATCTCTTGAAAAAAACTGTGATTTTCAAGAATTCTGCACAGCAGCTCAGAAATTGTGTCCACAGGCTCCCCAACACCACAGAGGACCTGGAGCTGCCCAGACTCCCTGTCGGCCTCCACCCCACCAGGAAATGATTCTGTTTTCACACAACATGTGAAGCATCACCTTGGAAACACAAGTCAGACTAAGGAGTGCAGCTCGAATGGTAGAGCACATGCCTGGTGCAAGGCCCTGGGTTCAATGCCGGGCACTAATGCCCACCCCCCCACACACACACATACACACCGCCTGGCCCCACCACCTCTGGCTAGAGCCCAAGTGTGCCCTGAGCATCTCTGGCTTAAACACTACTGAAATGCCCCTGGAGCCAAGCACTGCTGGGGTGTTCACCCCAAAAGGAGCCCCAATTCCCATCAGACTGCTCCCCCTACACAAATCTCCCAAGGGCAGAAGTCATTGCGGGGGAAGTTCAAAGCCCACCGTTGGCTCTCGAACCTTCTCCCCACACTGCTCCCACCTGCCCTTCCTCCAGTCCCATGTCTTCCACTTCCCACATGGCTCGGGATCAGCCCCCCAAAACTGCTCCGGACCATGTGGCTCCCATCCCCACTCAGCCCCTATCCCTGCCACCACCTCAGTATCTCCCCGCGAGCCACATAGACACTTCTAGATTCTGTTTACTTGTCTGCTGTCTGTCTTCCCCTGCCAGACTAGAAGCTCACATGTGAACGCTGTTTGTCCTATTTACCGTTGGGCCCAGCTCTGCACACGGTAGTCACTCAGTCAATATTAAGCGGAAGGCTCAGCCGTTAGGTCCAACATTTCATCAGCAAACACCCACTGAGCCTACACAAAGCCAGGCTGACTGTCCCTTCTCTGCAACTTTCCTTCTGGGCCCTCCTAGTGATGGTCCTATTCTGTCCATGCGCCCCACCTTGGATAGCCTTTTCCTGGGAGACCAGCCACGATGCCTCCTATTCATCTCTTCATGCTTTCAGCCCTGCCTGATCCCTCTCCAGCAGAAGCCTCTGTAGTCTGTGTTGGTGCTTCCCTGCATGCCTCCAAGCCCTCCTTGCCATGTTGGGATCTGCCCTGGGATCACTACTAACACAGAGACCCTCAAAAGTGGGAAAACCTTTGTACCTCTCCATTTCACCTGCTGTGCTGGGGTTCCTCACAAGCTGTTCCTGAGAGCTGCAGGAGATGACCTAGCCTGGCTCTGTCAGCCCATAAATTTGAAAAGACAGAAGGAAGCCTGAGTTTTGAAGAGTCAGCTCGTGTGGCCCCTAGAGACCAGAATGACAAGTAATGATATAATTACATTCCTCTAGCCTGGTTCTCTGCTCAACCACAGCCTGGAAGAGTGTGTGTCCCGCCCTGCCTCCAAAACAAGGCTCAAGACCCCAAATGAGACTCTATGGAAAAGCAAAGTGAGACTGTGGGTACAAACATAGGGAACACAGGGCCACATCTTGCATTCCCTGGATCTGACACCTGATGCTATTTGGTCCTGCCGCCAAAAAGAAGCAAAGGGGGTGTCCTTGCTGCCAATCCAAACCATATACTCTAGAACCTCATGGTCTGGGAAACCAGCTAATGTTCTCCAAGACACCCCCAGGTGCAAGTGTTCCCAAAGGTGGCATGTCCATGTGCATGCACGTCCATAGAGGAAAGCAACAGAAACATCCCTGTCCTCCACCCAGGCCCCATCCAGGAAGAAGGACCAGCAGGAAAGCCTGGCCAGGGACCTCGTCACAAGTCACTCCTGCTCCTCGGTCCCACAAGGACACTGGGAAAGTCAGGGAAAGTCGTGGGGACAGGACTCCGTGCAATTAGACGTCCCGCCCCCATCAGCGGTGCTCGCAGGCCCAGAGCAGCAATGCACATTTTATTTGCTCATAAACGCTAATGGGACCAAACCTGGGGAAAAGGATGGGGAGAGCCAAATGCCACAGCACAAGCAGCGCTGTGAGACAGGGCTGGAGCAGGACGTGGATCAGGTTTGTGGCAGGAGTCCCCTACACCCAGGACTGTCTACACGGCACCCACTTATGGCGATATAGCAGAGTAAGTTCTCTTTTCTGAGGAATTCTATAATTAGTTGTTTTCTTAAAGGAAGAAATGAGAAAAAATTTTTGTCAGAAAGATGGTTCAAAGGAAACACAAGCTTCGCATACAGGTATACTAGGTTTGAGAATCAACACCACAAGTTCCCCAAAAACTCAGCTAGGAGTGACTTGCCAAAAGTACCCCCCCAGCACTGCCAGGTGTGACCCAAAAATAAAAAGAGAGAGGAAGAAAAAGAAACTTAGAGAGGCAAGTTCTTACTGGTCCAAACACCATTGCTCAGTAGCAAAGAGAGTCCCCATCCCTGCAGTAGTTGAGAGCCTGAGAGCTGGGGAGGGACCCCCATGTGGGAACAGGAACAAGAAGTCCTTGCTGGAGAGTGGGCACCTGTTTCGGACCCTGTCTAACCAGCGACAGCCCCATAATCCCCAGAAACCCCTTCAACTTCTCAACCTCCACCACATCATCTCTGAGGTGGGGCGGAGGGGCTGCCTGTGGTGGCCACTTGTGGGTCCTCCAAGCCCCAGTCATGCAGTTTGTCCTCATGTATTCATCTGATCCTGCTCACAACCCTCCTGGGTCTAGAGTACAAACAAGTTCACCTTGACAGATTGAAAACCTGAGGCCCAGCCAGCCTGCATACAGGTTCAAGTTCTCACTTGCCAAAAGGAAGCAGCAGGGCTAGCTAGCAGAGACACCAGGGTCCATGCCAGGCTTCTGTGCTGGTTAAAGCCACAAGCTCACATGGACCTGATTCGACATGGCACACAGCTGATGTCTGACACACAGGGGCTGCCCAAGAAAAGCCTGTGCAGGTGAACAGAGCCCACCGTGGGGACTAACCCCCACACCCTGTCTCTGTCTCTCTGGCAGGGCAGAGAGCCCCAAGCTCAGCTTGTCAGCTCTGAAGCAAGGTCTACACTGAACTGAGAGGCAGACGTGAGAGCTGGTTTTCTCTACCAGCTTCTTCCTTCATCCGAATATTGGATTTCCACATGTTGTTGGATTCTGAGAAGCCAGATTTCCCCAGAGGAATCCCGAGAAGCCATCTGCTGGTGTGCTTCTGGGATGCCTTGGCAGAGGGGAACGGGGGCTGCTAATCAATCATCTGAGGGGAGCTGCTCATGCCTTGCCTAGGAGGGGGCCGAGCATGTGCCGTGGGGCTGGGGGCGCTGCAGTAGCACAGAGCCGGGCTCTGCAGATGTTCCCACCACTTCAGGTCCATCTCTGACTTGAATTCTGTCCACACTGTGGGGCCCAGACAGCAGGAGTCAGGATAGGGAGGCAGGTAAGATCCTGCAGGGGTGTACACTTTGTGCGGAGATGCTCAGAGTGAACTGACTCAGCCAGGATGCAGGCTTGACACCGGAGAGCATCAATGCAGGCTTGACACTGGATGAGCAGCCAGTCCTGCAGGGAGATTCAGAGGAGGCAGCTAAGGGCGACAGGGAACCTAAGTTGGGGCTGGCCCAGCTCCAACAAGGCAAGGACTAGAAAGTCCAAGCTCATCAAAGTCCCAGTGGCCACACTCAGGCTTGGTCTCTTGCTGCATCCTTCCCTTCCACATCAGACAAGGGGTCTAATTTATCTCACCAGCACCAGCATAAATGTGAGAACAGACAAATGGGCCTCCAAGGACCAGCCTTGCTGAGCACACCTCCCCGCACACACACACACAGACATCTGGTCTACCAGCTAGTTTAATCACTGGAGAAACCCCAGCCCTGAGAAGGTTAGAGACACTCCCAAGGACACACTACAAAGCTTTCTAGTCCGGGGCTCCCTCCCAGCACTTGCTACAACCATTATCGCCTCAGGGAAAAGGCTGGAGAATGGCCACTCTCTAGAAAGATCTGACCTAAGAAGTGGTTTCTCCTCTCTTTCTCTCTTTGTCTTCTCTCCAAGCTCCAGGGGGTCCTGTGGTATGTTCAGGCTGTCCATGAAGTTTGACAAAAAGGTTTTCAAAACCAGAGCAATTTCCCTTATAATTTCATCATTCTATGTGAAGTGTAGCAATGCGAACAGCCCTAGGCCTGAGCCGCTGCCAGGGAGAGGGGTTTGATAGATGGGGAGTTTCTGTTTACACCCTCTCCTCCTTCCTCCTTGGGGCTTTCAGGGCCCAGGGGAGCTTCACTTGGCCATGAAGGCAAATGTCAAGGCCAGTCATGGGGCCAAATGCTCCAGCAGAACCAGGATATGGTCTATAAGCTCAGGCTGGGGGAAGGGCTTGTGGAACCCTGTGGAGTGAACAAACTTAATCTGCCCTCTGGTTGGGGCAGGGTCTGATGACAATTAGACCAATTATTTGTCTATATCTTTTATCTATTATCTATACTATGTATGTAGATTTATACTCTATGATACTCTATGGTATCAATATATCTGTTGCTATAGATATTCTCTATGTCTATCTTTGATCTATAATATTTATCTGCATAAGGAAACACAGAGATGTTGTGTTCATAAGGTGGTGGTATAAGAACAGAGAAATTCGGGCCTGAGCAGCAGGACAGACACTTCAGTCCCTGGCACCATTTACAGTCCCCTGAACACCTCCAAAAGTGATCCCTGAACACAGCTAGGTGTGGTCCTTACCACCAATCCCCCAAAAAAGCAAAAGGAAAAAAAAAAAGGAGGGGAGGGAAGAAGGGAGAAAATTACAGAATATCCTGAGTTGTATATATGGACTTTCCTAGGCTTTCTGTCCTAATAGGACAGATCCCTGGAAGACAGTGCGGGAAACAGGGCTAAAGAAAGTGGAATATGTTTCTTTGGGAGGATATCTCAGATTGTCTGCAGCGCTCATGTTCACTGGAGACTCCAAGAAGCAGCCCAGTGTGCGTGTTTCCCAATATGACTGAACGAACTATACACAGCTTCATTAGAACATTTCCCAACTCTTGTACCTAACAGGCTGAAATGGTGCAGAGAGGAAGTTCCGGAATGAGTCACAGATGCTCACAGGAGCCAGGTCTCTGTGAGGCACTGGGATCTATGCCCCTCTCCCTGATCCCTGGATTACCCTTGGAAATCTTCCTCCCCTGTGGAAAACCATTCCAGAAGCTGCCCACGTGGACAGATGAAGTGCTGAACCTGGGACACACGGGAGGAGGTGACTCGAGCCCCACACCCCCCAGTCACTTAAGCTCCTGCCCTGTGCACATCCCCTTCTCTCCCTGGGCCCCCTCCTGCTCTACCCAGCAGTCTTCCTCTCCCCATGACCCTACTATTTGCACACATGTTGATTTTATCACCACAGAGTGATGCATCTAGATTATGAGCATAATACATGGGCGTGATGCATCCTCAGCAGGGCGTTGCATGGGGACACTCACTGTGCAGGCGCAGTGCTTCCGCTTCCGCGCATGCTCTTCTCCTGTGGGGCCGCTTTGCTCCTGCACAAGCTTCTCCCAGGAGTCCTGGAAAGAAGTGACAATGATATTTCAATACATTTACTGTGAGAATCCAAAGAGGAGTTTCAGCGGTTCAAAATATCATAATCTTCAGAATTCAGTGAACCCCCAAGAGGGGCAGACATGGGTTGATGGGAGTGTGGAGACCTCAGATTCTAACAGGAAAGGAGAGAATTTCAAATGCAGATTTTATTCTTGTGGACACATGAACTCTTCCTGTCAGTGGTGGCCATAGGTGACTTTACAGCAACTCAACAATGAGAATCAGTTTAGAGGGAGTCCCCCATCAGTCACTCAAACCTGCATCTAAACAGGGAAAGCAGAACAGCAGACACTATACAGCCCTATGCAGGGATCAGAGCTCTCCTCCTCTCTCCGGATGCAGGAAGGCTCAGGAATGCTGGGGGAGCCAAGAATACTCTTGGGCCTCCACACTCTCCAAACACTTCACCTCCATACTGAGTGTGCAATTGTGGTTCTTACCTGCCTCCCCAACCCAGGGATCAGAAAGGGAGAAAGGGAAAATGGGAGGGAGGGAGGAAGGAAGATGGACAGATAGAGAGAAAATAAGGGGCCAGGGTGATAGTATAGTGGGTAGGACATTTATCTTGTAGGCAGCGGACTTAGGTTTCATCCCCAGCATCCCATATGGTCCCCAAGCATTGCCAGGAGTAATTCTTGAGTGCAGAAGCCTCCTGAGCATCATGGGATGTGACCCAAAAAGCAAGAGAGAGAGAGAGAGAGAGAGAGAGAGAAAAGAAAAAGAAAAAGGAATAGAGGAGGGAAGGAATGGTGATAATGAGGGAGGTGAGGGGAAGGAATGACAGAGGTGAGGAGAGACAAATCATCGCCAAGCAAGAAAGTGAATTACAACTACAAACACAAGCCAAAGTCTCACCTGCCCCTCACTCCTCTTCCCCTTATATAAGGGAGCTGAGAGCAAATGACCAAAATGAATCCCAGCGAGGATTCACCCACAACCCCATGGGAACTCCAAAGTCAGCCCCAGTGCTCCTGTCCTCCCCCAAGTCCAGGTCTAAGTCATCTCTGTGACTTGCCCTGGGTCTGGTACCTGCAAAGGATCCCTGAGAGAGACCTCGCCGAGTCACTGAAGCATCCTGTGATGTGCTCAGATGGGAGCCGGGCAGAGTCCAGAGCAGAAAGTGCCAGCCACAGACAAGGCTTCCCCCTTCTCTCAGCTCCTGACACAAGCAGCTCTGCCCTTCCAGAACCCAACTGTCTTCAGTGCAGCACCTGACTGCTCAGGGGCAGGAGATGGGAACCAGCGGTGCCTGGGGGCCCAGAAGACCCAAAGGAGAACCCTGCTGGAGGTGGTCTGATATTACATCACACCTCCCCCATGACCACATCTCAATCCCACGTGGTTCTGCTGAGAACCTTCCCTAGCCAGCCTGTCCAGCTCACCTCACTGTGAGCACCACAGAGCAGCCCAGACCGACACACAAAGTGCCTGTCAGGACAGAGACATGGCAGTGGGGTCAACCACCAGCTCCCTGACAGCACCGTGGTCCTCCGGCCAGGAAGAGGGGCTTCTTGGATGCTCTGCAGAGCTCACCTCACCCTACCCTGTACCTGAGCAACCCTCTCTCAGCAGATGCATCAGCCACCTACAGGTATGTGGGGGCCCAGTCACAAACAGTCCTGGGACACATGCAGGTGTCACAAGCCACCACAGTTCAAGGAGGGATGTGACAGGGTGGGAAGGTCCAGGGGGAGGAATGTACCGAACAGGGTGACTTCGGAAAGGACAGTGTTGCTAACCAGTCACTACAAATGCAGGAGCAGTGAAGCAAGGCAGAAAGCCTGCCCCAACTGGAGGCTGAGGCCACACTCCCTGCCAGGAGTAAAAGCACTTCCAGCTCCCAGGACCCGTAGTCGGCACACAGGAGCTGAAGTATTTCCCTTTCTCCAAAGACTGGTTCTTGGAGGGACCCCTCGGCTGTGCAGACAGAGTTGGGCACTGCACATGCCGCCACCCGACATGCAGAGCCTTCGCCTCCCCAGGACCCATGTAACATGGCTCCTTCTACCACCCCCAAACAGCTGATGGAGGGATGTGCTTTTTAATCAGCAATTAAAGAAGTTTGAAAGTCGCTTTTAAAGACTGTCACATAGCTCCTGCTCAGCTATTCCCTCGGTTCCTGAGGGACTGCCTGGTGGTGGCAAGAAGCAGGCGCAGGCAGGAGCTGGGGGTGGAGGGGTGAGCAGCCTTCATCCATCACCCAGCGACAGGCATGGAGCCTGGGGGGTTCCTCAGGGTGCACATCTGCAGCCAGGCTGTGCTGCCAGGAAGATCATAGGCAGCTGGCACCTCCTCCCGGCAGGGGGTGTCTGCGCCCTGGAGCGCCCCTCACTCACCTCCCAGGCCTGCAGGAGCTCCGGACCCAGGCCTGGTCTTCCAGGGCCACACACACACACACACACCACACACCCCAACACACCCCAACACACCCCAACACTACACACACCAACACATATACCACCATACATACAGCAGCACCATATACACCAAACACACCAAAACCACACATACACAACACACTCACACCAACTCTAACACATCACACATATTCAAAGGTACTAACAGACTCACATATATACACAAACTCTACATACACACAAGCATACATATGTACTCGCTCACAGACACCAACTAGAAACAACACACACCAACACCACATACGTGAATGCACATCAATAACTCACATAAACAGACACACACACACACACACACACACACACACACACACCCAACAACACACCTGGGGCACCAGCTCTGCATGTGGGAGCCTCAGGTTCTATCTCATCCCACATGATTTCCTCACCCCAACATCTCCGAGAGGCGACCCCTGAGCACAGGGCTGGGAGGACCCCCTGGGCACTGCTAATGTGGCCTCCTCCCTGCCAATAACAAAGTACATGGATCACACCAAAGTCAGTGAACTCATGAGAACACACTCACCCCTCCATACTGCTGTAAGGGCAAGACAGAATGATCCAAAGTAGGAATAAAATAGTCAGGCCTCTACTCAATGTGAGGTGTCTGGAGAGGGTAGTGCTCAGCAGAGCCAATGATACCAGGCACCCAGCCATAGGGCGTTGCCTCCTTTCCTGGGACTCCCCAATACTCCCGCTGAAGCTCAGACCTGGGCCATGGGCCTCTTCCAAATCCTGCTCTCCACCCAGCCCTACTGCCCCCTGCTCCTCTGCTCCCCCTCCTCAGGCTCAGCATTCCCGTATCCAAGCAGCTCCCAGGTACCCCACCTCCAATCCAGTCCCCCATTGGGCCGAGAAAGCCGAAGCCAAACCGAACACGGAGGTAGAAGAGTGGAGTCTCCTTTCAAACAACCCTGCTTGGGTGATAGCCTGGGCCAATCCCTGGCCTCTGGTGCAGGAAGACTCTGCCTGCCTAGTCCAGGTTGCTGCCACAGCTCAGGTCACACCCCGTAAGAGCAGAACGTTGGGCCCCATTGAGCATGAAAAAGAGGAGGAAACCTTAAAAATAACCACCGCACATGTGCGCTGTCATAGCACACAAGCAGACTTGCCTCTGGTATTGCTTTAAAGAGGTATAGCTCTGGGATTATTTTTTAGGGTTCCTTATTAAATGGTTGGGACAAGGAGAAACACCTGACATGCTTTGGGGACCGTGTAGTGCCAGGGACTGAGCCTGGGCCTCCCACATGCAAGCACTGTGCTCAGCCCTTTCAGCTATCCCTCCGGTCCCTTATATATGGCCAACAGGGTTCAATCCCTGGCACCCCAAACCCACCAGGAGTAATCCCTGAGCACAGCCAGGTATAGTCCCAAAACAAAGCATAAATAATTCTTTAAAAGCCTATTAAGTAAAAGGAACATGGAGCCATGGAGATGACTGGGTAAAGCCCTTCAGAGCAGGCAGCCCTCCCACCCCCGCCTTTGCAGCTCTCAGGCCACTACTCAGCCTGACCATGTCCATGCAAGGAAGCCACAGGTTCCAATCAGGAGGGGTGGCCTGCTGCACCCCAAGGCCAGCCAGTGCCATGTGTGGTACAAAACTTAATGGACTGTGCTGGGATCCCCAGCCAACACTGCTAATGTCTCATTTATCTTCTTTTCTGAAAAAGCTGTCAAAGCCATCATCTCTGCCTCACAAAACAAATTTATCCTTTGAATCATGTAAAAAAAAAAAAAAAGAAAGAAAGAAAGAAACAGGAGGGGAGAGGGACAGGCTTTTGTATCGGTGTCAGGTGCCTGTGAAATCTAATGGAGCCGCCCCTTGACAACATTATCTGTGTTTGGCTAATTTGGTGGAGCAGACAACGTCCTCTATTGAATAGGAAGAATAGAAAGTGAGGTCCTGAGAAAGACAAGAGTTGGCCCATCCTGGGTAATTTGCTTCTGCTATTCATCCCACAGATAGGCACTCAATTACAGAGACTGTTCAGAGGTAAATTTCCATTCACTCTTTTATCACCTCGAAAATGAAATAGTCATTTTTAAAATAGCTTGAAGCAAAGATGCATGTCAGTAAACAAAAGGGCAGGCTTCCTTATCGCAGTATATTTTGTCCCGATTTATTTGTTTTTCTAACCCCCTAGTAATCTCTGTGACTAATTAGCCCTCTGGGCCGCCTCTTGCCAACTTTTCCCTGTGAACGTGGTTCGGTTTCTAGAGAGCAGCCTACAAATTTCCTTCACCCACTTCTACAGTGGGGTGCAAGAAAGGTTCTCACCCCCACTCCGAGAATGCTGGAGGGGAGGAGGAAGACTCCAACTCCCCAAAAACCCTGAACCAAAGGCCTTGCCTCGTCACCCAAATGTGGGGACCTGAAAATATATAGAGGGTGTGTGAGGGGTGACCATCAGGACAGAAATGAGCTTCAACTTCCCTCCCAAGGAACCGGCAACTAACAACTCAGGGCACCCTTAACTTCCGCACAGCATGTTTACAAAGTCTCACAGGAAGCCCCCTGGTACTGGGTACTAAAAAGGGAAAGAACAAGCCCAGACACGGCCCAGGAACTGGCCGGCAGGAAAGGATGTGGCAAGAGGCATCTCCTCAGCTAACCCCTGCTCTCTCTGAAGGCTTTTCTTCCCAGATGAAGCACAACTTGCATGCTCCTCGCCCAAGCCTGCTCTGGGGGTGCCTGACTCCGATGAGAGAGGACAGACCACCTTAGCATGGAGCCCCTGAGAGAGGGGACCAGTCCAGTCTCTGGCATGGAGCACCTGGTGAGCCAGGAGAAGTTTAATTCTCTGGGCAACCTGGCCAGGACATTGCGCCGACAGCAGGTCAGACACTAGATGTGGGGAAGAGATTTCTCCGTGGGATAGTACTGGAATCAGTGGTCCCTGAGTAAAGCAGGGGGAAGCAGCATGGGTGAGAAGGGGTACGGTTAGGGGGCACCAGCATGGTGTAGGTGGGCCTCAGCCAATCAGCTGAAGATATCTGCATGGGGGAAAAATGGAATTCGGGGAGAGAAGAAGCAATTCTGCCAACAGGGAGATTCTGAACTCCAAATGCCAGATCGTGAGGCAGGCTTTGGGTCTTACCAGCTCCTGAATGCATCTGAGCATTTCCTTTAATATCTGAAAATGGATAGATGAATGGGTGAATGGATGAAGGAGGGTGGAAAGGAGGGAGTGGGAGGACAGGATGGAGAGAGAGAAGGGGAAAGAAGGAAGGGCGGTAGTCCTGGGGGGCTCTTTCTCCCTAGAGAGCACAGACTGCTCTCCCAAGTGAGGGTGCTGTGTGCATTTCACATGGGAACTAGCTCTAGAGAGTCTGACAAGAAAATGCTGAGGGAAGCAGGGGAAAGGGAGCAGCAGGTAAAAGCCAAGACCAGGTGAGTCCACACACAGTAGCCAACCCCAACTAGGGGGTCAGGGCCAGCTCGGGGCCACTCAGCAGCTCTGGGCTCTGCTCTCACGGTAGAGCTCCAGGTCTGGGGAAGAGCAAACAGCACCAGCTTGAGTTCACAGCGCAGGTGCTGGAAGTTTTGGGGCCTGCCTTGAACCTCAGAGTATGTGACAGACCTGGGCAGGCCATGGTAGGTGTCCACATGGAGCTCACCCGCCACCCCGCCTTCTCCCCTCAGTCCCCAGACAGCAGCTGGCTCCGCTGGCCATACCTGGAGAACACACCTCCCCCCACAGCTGGGGGGCAGGATTATTTCTTTTCACAGAGCAGAATGTAGAACAGCTGGATGGGGTCACCCCTGTATTAATAGGGAAAACAGGTGCCCCAGCTGATACCCCCACTTGGAGCAAATGTTCCCTGAAGAAGAGCTTTGCAGAGCCCACCCCTCAGGAGTCGGCCAAGATGTCCAGGTTCAGGACTACGAGATCTTTTGAGGGTGCTTCAGGAAAACATTTCCGGTGTCGGCTGTCAGTCACATGTGAACCCACGAATTTGCAGGAGGCTCCTGGCTTCTCCCACACTCTCCATCAACCTCCAAATAAGCACAAGATTTCCTTAGTCTGGTACAGCCCCCCATTAATGATCTGGTCTGCAAGGCCAGGAGAGGAAGGAAGCACACACCTCCCTCGCTCTTCCCGCCATCAGGGCTAAAGTCGACTTATTGTAGCTAAAACACTTGGCGCCTTTGGAGGCAGCAGATGCACCCAGACACCAGCACCAGCATCTGTGACCCTGCAGCACGCTCAGATCCCCAGGATTGAGAGATGGAGACCATGTTTTGGCCCAAGGGGCTTCTACTTCAGCAAGAATTTCTGAAACTCTGAGCCTGCTCACAGCTCCAGCCCATCTTGTCTCTGGATGGTGAGAGTCTTTTCATCCTGCTCCTCCAGGTGGAACCTACTGGGAAAACTTTCTGGAGACCCTCTGGAATCTCCCCACTCCCACCCCAGCTCCACTCCCAGCCATCCCACCCTCTGCTTCATCACATGCTGCCTTCCACCCTCTACTCTCCCTTTCTCTCCCTTACTTGAAACCACAGATGCCTTAAAGAAGGGGATCCCCACCACTCAGCCTCAAAACCTTCCTGTGCCTACACCAGACTTTGTGTTTAAGGCTTAATATCTGGAATCCTCTGGGGCTGGAGTGACAGTTTGGCAGCCAAGGGGCTTGCCATGTAAGTAGCCAACCTGGGTTGGATCTTTGGTACCATATATGTTCCCCAGGCACTCCAGGAGTGATTCCCTGAGTATAGAGCCAGGAATTACCCCTAAGCACCGTTAGTGTGCCCCACCACCACAATAAAAAAATCCTCTACCAAGGTTATTTTTTCCAGGGGGTTGGGGAAGGGGCTATCTTAGTGGAGCCAGGTATGCACAAGCAACACTCTGCCCGCTGAACCAGGTAATTTCATTTTATAATCACCGAATGTTTAGGATCCAGAGAAATACAATGGTGGGTAGGGCACTTGCCTGGTATACAGCCAACCCAGGTTCCATCTCTGGCACTGCATATGGTCACATTAGCACTGCCAGGAGTGACCCTAAGCACAGAGCCAGGAGTGAGAGCTGAGCATGCCCAGTTATAGTCAACTATCCCCTACAGTGTAAACCCTCTAAGCATCATCACTACAAACTGCAGGCCAGATGCCACCCCCATGGGCCCACAGGTCTCCATCACACAGCATGGGCACCCGAAGGCAAGTTGCTGAGGGGGAACAGCAACGAGTGTCTGCAGAACGGAAGAGTAGAGGGCAGGGCGCTGGGCAGGGCTTAGTCTCCCCCTTCCTCCTGGTCCAGCCCCATTAACTGCTCACATGCACACACATGTGTGTGCTCACACAACACACACACACACACACGGAGACATGCACACAGGCTCGCCTCATCTTGCTCTCACACCAGCATGCTGAGGGCCGGCCTGGGGCTGGGTACCAGGAGAACATTGGCAGCTGCAAGACCAGATGTTAAGGGACCTGGGGGGTGAACTACACAGTACTGGGGGAAAAAGAAACAAATAGCAAAGTTAAGTCTGCTCTCCTAGCTGATACCCTCAGGACGACTTTGAAGGCAGACGCTAAA
This sequence comes from Cryptotis parvus, assembly GCA_021461705.1. NCBI lineage: Eukaryota > Metazoa > Chordata > Mammalia > Eulipotyphla > Soricidae > Cryptotis > Cryptotis parvus. Next base: position 128,253 of record JAJIBD010022191.1, read on the forward strand.
ACAGAGCCTTCTGGAACACTGTTCTCTTACAGTCCCCACTCCTCCCAAGCCACTGAAATGGGGCTGCTAAGCGGCCCGTGTCACTCTCTATGTTCCTGCTCTGCTGCAGACCCAGCACCAGCCACAACCCCATGCCAGACCCTTCACTTCCTGTCCATCCCAAACATGGAGTCCATCCCAAGCTCATAGCCAAGAAAAGGGAAGCTGTGAGCTCCTAGAGCCAGGTAGTCTGCAGGAGACTAAATCTTGGTGCTCCCTTCAAGCACTGTCCCTGAGGGCAGCCGGGGGTGACCCTGACCACAAGGCCAAGCGTGGAGCACGTGAGGCAAACTCAGAAGGTGCGTGGTGGAGACAGAGCTTGGAGAGGTGGAAAGAGAGGGCACCAGTGCATCTTGCTAAGGGTGGAAAGAGAGGGCACCAGTGCATCTTGCTAAGGGTGGAAAGAGAGGGCACCAGTGCATCTTGCTAAACCCAAGCAGTGGACTGGGGTGATGCAATAATCCCTCCTGAGTGTGCTCCCCACTTTCAGAAGACTTCTCAACCACACGGACTGAGAAGGCTCAAAGAAACGGCTCAAAGGCTCAAAGAAGTGGTGTCTGCCTCTAAGTCAGGGGTGCACCAGACACAGAATTTAGAGGAGATGGAGTAAAAATAAAGCCCAGAACTGCCACCTGGGCAGACAAGACCCACGAGACCCACGAGCAGCTGGAAGACGCAGTAAGTGCATTCCAGAACCCACAGGGTCTTTCTCCTGTCCTTCCCACAGGGAAAAGGGTCCATATCTGTGCCCTTGTGGCAGCTCCTGTCTGGTCCTTCTGAGCAGCCCCCTCTGGTCTCGCAACTCACTGGCCTCCCTGCTTGGGCCCTGGTGCCTCTGCAGGGCTTCTCCCTCCACTCAGAGCCTCAGGTCTCCTCAGGAGAGGCTCCTCGTCCCTCAAATCCCCACTGCCTCAGGGAAGCCTCCCCAGATCACTCACTCTCCGCCGCTCGGCCCCCATCAAGCCTGATCGGTATCCCTGCCACCAGCACTGCCTCAAAGCACCTCGCTCAGCTATTTACATTTTTGTTTGTGTGTTTTCGCCACTGGAAACTGTGATAAGGTTGCCAGGATGGGTCACCTGCAGGGGCCACTCTTCAATGCTGTGCAAAATCTCAGCTTCCAGGAGAACCAAAACGCCAATGTCGGTTTTGGGTTTTTTTTGTTTTGTTTTGTTTTGTTTTTAATATTTTTATTATACCACCGTGAGATATACAATTATAAAGATGTTCATATTTGGGTAACAGTCATACAGTGTTCCAGCACCCATCCCTCCACCAGTGCCCATTTCCCACCACCAATGTCCCCAATTCCCTCCCCCTCCCTAGCCTGCCTCTATGGCAGGTTTATTTCCTCCTTATCTCTTTCTCTCTTCTTTCTCTTACACATCAATGTCGTTTTGAGATGACAATATTTCTCTGGATCGTTTCCTATTTCCCACTTTTGAACGTGGGGTCCTGGAGAGGCCTTAGCCTGACTTGTGTGTGACAGGCGGCCCACACCATCACCCTGAATAACAGAACCCAGGGCGTCTGCACCATTACTGCAGCTTTCAGGAAGAGCGGGCGAGGACATGACAAGACAAGACAAAAGGCAGCAGGTGGCCTAGCTAAAGCGTGGCTGGCCAGAACATGAGCTGCACTATGCCAGGGTTCCCCAATTCTCCTGGACATCAGCATTATTTGGGGGATCCAGTTCAGAAGCACAGGCATGGCTGGCCTTGCCCTTCTCCAGTGAGCACTGGGCTGTGAAAATAGAATGTAGGGGTGAGAGCCTGAGAACAGTGTTCTTACATCTTTCCCGAAGTTACTGTCATAGAACATTCGGTCTGTATGCCTTTTCTGTGCACAGAGGATTGACCCAAGCAATAACAGCCTGAAAGCCGATCTTCCCAGTTAGGGTCCCCAGAACAGCAGAGCAAGAGGATAAGAGCACTTGTTCGGTATATGGGAAGTCCTGAATTCGATCCTGGCATGGCACAGACCCCCAGGCAATACCAAGGACCACCCCTGAGCACAAGTCAAGAGTAACTGGCCGGGGCCGGAGCGATAGCCCAGTGGGTAGGGTGTTTGCCTTGCACCAGCCAGCCCATGCCGGCCCGGGTTCGATCCCCAGCATCCCATATGGTCCCCGAGCACCGCCAGAAGTGACTCCTGAGTGCAGAGCCAGGAGTAACCCCTGAGCATCGCCAGGTGTGACCCAAAAAAAAAAAAAAAGTAACTGGCCCCCTCCACAATTAAAAAGAAAAAAATGTACTTAGAACTGCATAAAGATCCCAGGGAAAAATCCTGGAGGCCTGGATAAGACTCTCTGAGGCTGGTTGTGCTGCAACACACCAGAGGAACCAACAGAGATTCCACTGCACTTCACAGTGCCCTGGGGGTCAACACAGCAGACCCCAAAGAAGGTTCATCACATGGTACAGGAGGGCTTGGAAATAAATGACATGGCAGCCAGGAGAGTTCCCTGGACTCCAGAGAACAAAACAGGAGCCGGAGGCTGGTGGGGCGGATGTGGACAAAGGCTGGTAAAGGGCACACTGATAGGGACAGGATAGGGCCTTGCTCTCTGGACATGGTCCTGGACCACCCCAGGATGGTGCATGGTAAGGTGAGCTGGAAGCAAGAATCTCAGCTCAGCTCTCCACCATCCAGCAGGCTCGAGATAAACTGTTCACTACAGGGTTGCTGACCCAGCACCCCAGCCAGGGATGTGGAGCCTTGGCCATCGACTGGTTCCTGGGCCCTGCATCTCTCAGATAAGCCCCCCAGCTCCACAAGGCCTCGCTCCAGGGGGCTCTGAGCAAGCAAGTGCTAGGAAGGCCATCCACTGAAGGGCCGATGTAGCACTGCACGCCTCAACCCCCATGGGTGCCATTCTGAGCAGAAAACACCACTAGACACCGTGTTAGGTCACCAGCTAATTAGGTAAAATGAATGACTAAGTAGGTTCTAAGTCACACACTGCAGAGCTGGAGCGGGGGCTGGGTACAGTATCTGCCGGCCTGGGCGCTCACGTATCTGGGCCCTAGAGACTTGGCAAAAAAGGCTGCTGGCAGCTTCTGGTCAGGCAACGAGCTACAGTTCTGCTGGGGGAAAACAGCCCAGTGCTCACAGGACCACTCACGGGGAACCTGTCACCCCTCAACTGCACCTTCGCCAGGCCCCGGCCCCAGAAGCAGCAAGCACAGCCCAGCCATCCCCTGGTGCCAGCACAGTGAGGCAGATTGCTTTGAGCCTGCATTAACTTGGCTCCTGCTCAGTAAGCGCCTCACTGTAAATAATGATCCAGCACCAAAGAGAGACATGGCTGGAGCCTCCAAATGGGCAGGAAATGAAATCCAGCTCCCACAGCAAGCACGGGCAGCATGCGTGAGCCACACTGTCTCCAAGCTGCAGGCAGCACCTCCAATTCGGAGCAGGCACTGGTCACCTGCCTTAAAGCAGCCCGCGCAGGCCTTCCTTATACCTCTCTCAGACTCCTGCTACCCCAAGAAACCAACCTTTCCCAGCTGTGAGCACAGGGCAGCCCACTCACCCGCAGGGGAGCGCGGCAAGTCTCCCACCCAGCCCTTCTCTGTTCACGAATCTCTGGAAAAGATAATGCATACGCACACGTGCATAAGCACCTACCTGCATATAAACCTGCACACAGGCAATTTCAGGATTTCTCCTTCCAGGAAGCGCCCCCATACACCTACCCCCTCACAGTGCCCCAAGCCCGACTCCCGACTGTTCCCATCTTCACCTGCTGCTCCCCATCACATCCCATCTGTGTGTGTGTGTCTCTCTTCCCTCTCTCCTCTCTCTCTGCATTGTGGTTTTGTGGTTTGCAATAGAGATAATGAATGTATATCCCTTTGCCTACTTTCGACGCTCAGTTCTAGTCCAGCATGACCATTTCCAGCTATTATTGTCATACTGGCCCTTCTTGAACTTACCTACCCTCCGCCCACACACACACTTGTGGCAGATTCCAACCAATGACCAGTCCTCTTGGCCCCTGTTTTCCCTGGTCTTGGATATTAGTCTCATACTATTATTTTTATATCCCACAAATGAATGCAGTTATTCTGTATCTGTCCTTCTCCTTCTACTCATTTCACTCAGCATGATACTCTCCATGTACATCCATTTATAAGCAAATCTCATGACTTCATTTTCCCTAACAGCTGCATAGTACTCCATTGTGTAGCTATATCATACTTTCTTATCCAGTCTTATGTTCTCAGACACTCAGGTTGTTTCCAGATTCTGACTATTGTGAATAGTGCTGCAATGAACATAGAATTTCAGATGTTATTTCTGCTATGTGTTTTGGGTGCCCAGGTTATATACCAGTGGTATTACTAAGTCAAATTGAGCTCAATTTCTAGTTTTTGGAGGAATGTCCAAAAACCATATTGTTTTCCCAAAAGGCTTGACCAGTCAACATTCCCACCAGCAATGAATGAGAGTTGCTTTCACCCAGCATCCACACCAGCACTGGTTATTCTTGTTCTTTTGGATGTGTCAGACTCTGTATTGTGAAATGATTATCTCATTATCATTTTTATTTGCATCTCCCTGATAATTAGTGAGTAAAAGCATTTTTTTCATTTGCCTTTTGGCCATTTGAACTTCTTTGAGAAAGTTTCTGTTCATTTCTTCTCCCCATTTTTGATGGGGTTGGGTTTTTTCTTGTAAAGTTCTACAAGTGCCTTTTATATCTTTGATATTAACCCCTTATCATATGGGTATTGGGTGAATAACTTCTCCCATTCTAGGGGCTCTCTTTGTATCTTGGTCACTTTCTTTTGAGGTGTAGAAGCTTCTTAGTTTCATGTAGTCCCATATGTTGATCTTTGCTTCTACATGCTTGGTCAATGGTTTTTCATCTTTGCTTTTTGGGTTTTTTTTTCAGATTAAAAATATTTATTGTAGTATTTGCAAGAGTTTTCATGATACAGTAGAGAAGTCAAGGATTATTTCATTCAGATCCAAAATAATTCAACCAGTATAAATTTTGTGTATTCTATATTTTTAAATTACTTCAATTATTTAATGACTTCGATTTCATATAGTGTTGGGGAATCTATTCAGTATAGTTTCCAACCTATCACTGTCACTCATATATATCATTATTTCTGATACAAATCAGAAATAAAAAATGGCTTCAAAAAATATTTTCAAGCTATAAAAATCAAAAAGCTGATGAAATAATAAAGTAAAATGCAAGGAGGTGTCTCATCTTTGAAGACGCCTTTAGCTTCACTATCATGGATGGTTTTGCCTACAGTTTCCTCTATGTATCTTATGGATTCAGGTCTGATGTTGGGGTCTTTAATCCATTTTGACCGAACTTTTGTGCATGGCATTAGACAGAGGTCTGAGTTCACTGGTTTGCACGTAGTTTCCAGCATCACTTGTTAAAGAGAGTTTTCTTGCTCCACTTCATATTTCTTGCTCCCTTACCAAAGATTAAGTTATCATATATTTGAAAGTATATGTCAGGATATTGAACTCTATTTCATTGGTCTACAGATCTGTCTTTATTCCAATACCACATGGTTTTAATTATTACCTCTTTGTAGTACAGTTTAAAGTTGGGGAAGGCAACGTCTCCCATCTTCTTTTTACCAAGGACTGCTTTAGCTATTCATGGGTATTTATTGTTCCACTTCAATTTTAGGAGTGTTTGATCAATTTCTTTGGAAAACATCATAGACTTTTTTTTCATTTATTTTATTACAACACAGTGACTTACAGAAATACAAAGCTTTTCACAATACAATTGCTAGAAAGATTCATCATTCAACATCAATCCCACCAATCCCACCACCAGTGTGTTCCCACCACCAAAGACCCTTCCCACCCACACCATTCCCCATGCCTGAGCCCTTAACCGGCACTAATTATATTGACCATTACAGCCCATATATGGCAATGGTATTGATAAAGTCATGACTTTTTTTTGTTTGTTTGTTATGGGCGAAACTGGCCAATTCTGTTCTTGCACTGACTTTCTGAGTTTCTAGAATGTGATTGATTTCTACTAATTTGAGATACCGCATAGCTGAAAAGCAGCCATGCACCATGGTAGGTAGCAGCTCTGTCCTGTGTGTGTCTCTGGATCATGGTCAACAGCCTGGAAACAGTGTGTGGGCACATTCACAAGTCCTTCCTGACAGGACAGAGGTGAGGGGAGGGACCCCAGCTCCATATCCATGGAAGCCCGGTGACTTTTGCAACCAAGACCTGCATACCTGGGCTTGAAATCAGCTTCTCTCTTGGGTGGGGCTCGGATGAGCTGTGAAGTCTGGACATCATCACTGTATCACTGTCTTCCCATATATCATCAATTTGCTCGAGTGGGCACCAGTAACATCTCAATACATCCTGTCACATGCGAGATAGGTCAAGGGCATCATCCCGCTCCAGGAACATAAAGAGCCTCAAACCATTCCATCAGGTCATGGAAATGAGGTCTATAATTGTTACTGGTATTTGGCATGTCAAATATGACACAGGTAGCTTGTCAGGCTCTGCCGTGTGGGTGGGACACTCTTATAGTCACCTCAAAACTCGAGCAATTATTGATGAACCGCGCCAGGCTGTGTATATTGTGATAAATACATGAACTCACCTCCAGTGTTTTAGGGATTTCTTGCATAAAATCTATCTCCACCATTCCCATCACATATTCGGAGGTGGTGTGAGAACAGAACTAGAAATATTTTCATGTACGGTATCATTAGAATATATACATCTACTTAGGCCTCAAAGGCAATGGGTGAGCAGACAGATCATGGAGAACATGAGTTTAAGAGAGAACTTTGATCCTCACTGTGATGCAATTGAAGGTCACCGGAACAGGAGAATCCATAAAGAATGGGAAAGGAATAGAGGGATGCTCAGAAACTCTGACAGTGCCAGCAAGATTGGAGAAATTATGAACTTCACAAAAAAACTTCCATTGAAGCACAATTTCTGAACTGTACCTTAAAGTCTGGTTTTCTATTCAACTTTGCATCTCTCACCTTGTGCTTAATACAGTCCCACTTACCTGGGTGTCTGGCCACACCTTCTTTCTCTTAACAGTCCAGGGCTCCTGATTTTGTTCCAGTAAGGTGATCAAGTATGGCTTAGATACACTGAGACCCAAGGAAATCAGGTGTCGTAGGAATTCTGATAGGGACAGCACTGAATCTGTAAAATGCTTTGGGGAGTATTGATATTTTGACTACTTTAATTTTCCCAATCCATGTGCAGGGGTATGTCTCAATTTCCTGCCATAGAGGCAGGTTGCAGGAATGGGGGTTGGTGGGAGATGGGAGTGGTGGGAGGGAAACTGGAGACATTGGTGCTAGGAAATTTTCACTGGTCTGGAGGGATGGGTATATGACTGAACCCATTATGTTCATGTATATCTAAAACCCAATCATGAACAGCTTTGTAATGGTCTACCTCATGGTGAGTCAATGTTTAAAAAATTAATTATAAAATAAAATCAGAACCACCAAGACAAGGGGCTAGAGAAACAGTGTGAGGGTGAGGAGGTGCTTGCCTAGTACACAGCTGACCTCAGTTCTAGTCCCCAGCACCAGATATGGTCCTAGAGCACCTCCAGGGATCACTCCTATGTACAGAGCCAGGAATAACCCCTGAGTACTGCCAAGGGTGGTCTAATATTACCCAAAATTATAATAAAATAAGAATAGAGTCAACTTTTTTTTTGTTTTTTTTTATTATTTTATTATACCACCTTTAGATATACAATTACAATTACCCATGCTTGGGTTTTGGTTCTACAGTGTTCCAACACCCATCCCTCCACCCGTACCCATCTCCCATTACCACTGTACCCACCTCTCCCCCTCGTCCCCCAGCCTGCCTCCATGGAGGGTTCTGTATCTCCTTACTTTCTTTCCTCTCTCTCTCCCTCTCGCTTCCCTTTCTTACACATTGTGAATTGTAGTATATTCTAGGACATGATTGGTTTCATTAGTTTGATGGACCTCGCGGCTGCAAGCGGCCGCACGCAGTGTCAACTTCTTATATGAAATAAGTTTGCTGGGGACTCCTAAACTTGCTGGAGAGCACAAGGAACATTCTCAAGAGTAGTGATAGCTGGTGCTATGCATTAGATTACTAGAGAGCAATGCAATGTGCAAGATAAAGAAATTCTGGCTTCCAGGAAACAGGGCAGGAGTTGGCAAGGTTCAGGCTTGACAAGAACGTTCTAAAAGAAACTACTGCTTTTGGGGCCAGAGTGATTTTGGGGCCGCTGACTATCGCCCAGCGGGTAGGGTGTTTGCTTTGCATGTGGCCGACCTGGGTTCGATCCCCGGCATCCCATACAGTCCCCTGAGCACGGCCAAGAGTAATTTCTGAGTGCAGAGCCCGGAGTAATCCCTGAGCATCACCAGGTGTGACCCAAAAAGAAAAAAAAATCTAGTAATAAAAAAAGAAACTACTGATTTTACTTAAAAGTTCCACTTTCCAGAAACTTACTTAAATCCCTCCCTTTACACACTACTTATAGGCTGTTGTAAGCTTGGTGCAACCCTTAACAGTCACAGAGGGAAAAGGAAAGACTGTTGAGCTGGAGGAGCACTTCTTGCTGCCGTAAGAGCCTCATCTGGGGGCCAGAGTGATGGTCCAGCGGGTAGGGCATTGCACGCGGCTGGCCCATGCCGGCCGGGTTCAATCCCGGCATCCCCTATGGTCCACCGAGCATCGCCAGGAGTGATTCCTGAGTGCAGAGCCAGGAGAAATCCCTGAGCATTGCCGGGTGTGACCCAAAAAAGCAAAAAAAAAAAAAAAAAAAAGAGTCTCATCTGGCCATGAAACAGTTCCCTGCAGGATCCGTGTCCGTGTCTACAATACATCTCCCACTGAGTCCCCAGTGGTCCCAAATACACTCGTTTTACCAAGCCTGAGCTGACCACACACTCGTGCTGGGACCCAGGATAAGGAAGTCAGAACCAGAACCAGCAAACGGGAGGCCACTGTCCAAGGCATCTCAAAAGGAGATTCTGCAGTGCTCCAGCCCCCAACACGTGGGTCTGTCACTGAGGACCAGCTGGGCCTAAGCCAGGGAAAGCAGTGGAGGGACAGCCCATGAGAGCACGCACTGCCGGCCCTGCAGAACCCCCGCCTGCATAACAGGGTGCTGTTTCCTGAGGGCCAGAAGCAGAGGTGCCTTTTCCACCTCAGGGAAACGCCTAAACCACAAGGCCCTCAAGATTAAAGGAGGAGCAGGAACAGGGCCTCTGGGCCTGAATCACAGAGTGAGCAAAATTCCTAACCGGGAGGCTCCAAATAACAGAAGGGAGAAAGGGCAGGAAGTGATGAGGAGGCTGACCCCGTGTGCCCTGGGCTCCGGTGAACACTGCCCCCTACCTAGACCCCGCTTCCTTGTTCCTAGAGCCCCTTTCAGGATCGAAACCACACTTGGGAGGATAGAAAAATGAGCCATCCTGGAAATGGTGGCAACCAAGTGTGGGGGGGAGGCATGTATTAGCAGAAGGGAGAGGAAAAAAGTGTTCATTGACTCATCACAAGGGGGCAAAGAAGAGTACAGGTGTTAAAGTACTCCCCAGGTTCAATACCAGCACCCCATAGTATCTCCCCGAGCCCTACCAGGAGTGATCCCTGAGAGCAGTCAGGAGCACGGCTGAGTGTATTTGCAACCACCTCAGAGAGAGAGAGAGAAAGAGGAGAGAGAGAGAGAGAGAGAGAGAGAGAGAGAGAGAGAGAGAGAGAGAAGAGGACACTGGGAAAAGCAAAGCAGGTGCAGGGAGGAAGGATGGGGCTGAAAGGCGGGGAGAGCCCTCACCACACCCAGCGGTTAGTGAGGGTCAGCAAAAAGAGCAATTCCCAGCCATGTTCTCAGAGGGGTAGGTGTGAGAGTTTGGGATGTGGAGAAATCCCATACCAAGAGGAAGGGGTATGGGACCCCCCCCCACACACCTCCACGTGTCCTGTGGGAGCCTGAGGGGACAGAACAAAAAGGAGGAGGGCAGAGTGGGTGCTGGGGCTGGTACACGCCAGGGTGCTCAGACAGGCCCGTCCCTCCTGCAAGGAAGGAGCCGCTTCCGCCTCCCAGCACTGCAGCACGGGGAAGGAAGTGGAAAAGCTGATGTGGCAAAGCCGAGGATTCTGTCTGTGATATATGGGCACTCTGCGCCCTGTGGCCCCAGCGAGGCGAGGCTTCCTCCAGACTCCAGGCTGGGGGTGGCAGAGGGTCTCATCTCTCCCCACAGGAGGTCTCAGAGAGGAGAGTTTCCTCTCACAATCCAGGGGCAATTTCCATTTTGAGGGGCTTAGCGAAGCTACCGATTAATTGTTAATTTAGCCTCTGGAGACCTCGATTTTCATGCAGCATTGACCAGTCTCTGCAAACAATCAGGGCAGAGGCTGGGAAAGGTCCTGAGGAAATTAACGTGACGCTTTCCGCTTATTACTCGGATCGCTGGCGCGGCGCCCAGGAACTTCATGCTGTCCCTCAAAACCCCGCCTCCTAAAACCCAACCAAAACTGCAGGTCACACACAGTGGCATGGTTTACCTCCCCATCATTGGGGGCTGAGATGGTGGGGAGCAGACTTCCAGCCTGCAGGAACCCACACAAGGTGGGGTGGGGACCTGGGGCAGAGAGGGGGCAACAAGAGTGCCCTTGAGAAGCTACGGGTGCTGCTCAGGGACCTTCCTGGACAGCCGGAACAGAAAGCAGTGAGGTGGTTTCATTTAGGAAAGAGTATGTTTAGGAAACAATTTTAAGGACTGGAGAGAGAATACAGGAGTCAAGGCAGTTGGCTTGCATGCAGCCGACCTCTATTCACTCCCTGGAACATGTGGCCCCCTGAGCCCTGCCAGGAGTGATCTCGTAGTGCAGAGCCATAAGTAAGCCGGAGCATAACCAGGTGTAGCCCATAAACAAACAACAAAATAAGAAGTGAATGGTAAAAAGACTGGATGCAGAGATAGTTTGAAGGCCAGGGCACACACAAGGAGCTAAGCCCGGCCTCCAGCCCTGCACACACCCCACAGCATCCCCGGTTGTGGCCCTGAGTGGGGTGTCACCAGAGCAGGCCCTGAACTATCACCAGGCTCTGACCTGAACTGTCCAGCCTGGTTGCCAGAAGTGGCTGCTGAGCCAGAAGTGGCCCCTCAGTCTCCCGGGAACTGCTTAGAGACTCCCCCACAAAATTAATAAAAAGCAACACAACAACACAAAGACAGAAAGACTTAATGTCCTGCATTCTGTGGCCTGGCTGCTTCTCACCAGGACAACTGGGTCATCTAAACTGAGGGAGCTTATCCTGAGGCTGGCCTGAGATGGCTGCTGGGGACAGTGGCCCCAGTCATGCAGGGCAGAAAGAAGCACTCCCCTGCCCACGCTGAGTCCCTTAACCCCTCAAGGTCTCTGGACGGCGACCTCCATCCTCCCAAGACACCCCCAACTCCTGAGGCGAAGAACACTCGTGGCTCCCATACTGGGGACTCTGATTGTCTGAAAACTGGGCAGCAGTTCCAGCCCCGAACAGCCAGTCCCTATGGGCCCTGGAACGCCCACCATGAGTACAACAGAGAATGGGCAGCTGGGGGCGGCGCCAAGGTGGGCAGAGGCCAGAGTTGGTCCCACTGCCTCACTTAACAGACAGACACAGGGCCACTGCACCCCAGCAGCAGCCCTCTGGACCCCTTCTCGGGAAACTCAAGAAACAAACCAGTGCAGATATGGCTCCAAAGGACCCTCAGACAACCCTGGGCTCGTGCACGGTGGAGTCATATTCCGGTCAGTGGCTCCTGCATAAATTCTACCTTCGCACAAAGGAGGCCCTATTTGCAATTCCCCTGTCACCACGGCCATTTACCACTGCACTGACCTCTGCTTCTAGGTTAATTATAAATAGTTTTTATCTATTGGAGAAATTGAACGGAATTAGCTTTGTTTTAATCTCACATCAATAATTCAAATGACTGTTCCCCACAAATGAGGAATGCAACTGCCTGGTGGGCAGAACCAGCCCCACCCGAAGGAGGCTCCCCTGGGCTCGCCTCACTGAGCAGGTGCCCGCTGGCATTTCCCTGGGGCCGTCCTGGCCGGGCTGGCGCTGGCTGCCAGTCCATTAGTGCCAGGTGTCGGAGATGACTGCCTGCTCGGATTACTGTCAGGGTGCTGCAGAAGCGTCCCCCGATCCCGCCGGCTGCCCCAGCACCGAGACATCATTGAGCATAGACATCATCTATGCTTCCACTGGGAGGCCTCCGGCTGCCATCTCTAAGCTTCCTGGCAGGTCGCCTACAGGTGAGGCTCCAGAGGGAGGTGCCTCCCAGACAGACAGACTTGCCCTCAGCTCCAGGCAAGACACAGGCATCTGGAGGGGGTGCAACGAAGTCCACTCTCAGAAGGGACAGCACCAGAAGGCAGCAGCTTGTGCAGGTCTGGAGAGACCTAAGGGTACCACACCCTAACATGATGACGGCCCATGGCTGGAGACTCCCCACTTCCAACATGGACGAGCCCCTGGGATTTGTGGTTTCCTGGGGCTCTCGTAACTGGCCATGAATCCCCTTGTAGTTCTGGGGTCCCAAAGCCTGCAGGACCATCTTTCCCCAGTAGGCAGGACAGGCAGGGGGTGAGAGGGGCCCAGGCTATGTCCCCATCAGCTCAGTGGCTCGATTTCCCCTGATGCCACTCACAGGCCCATCTCCTCTGCAGGGGTCAGCTGCCTCCTTTTCTTCCATCTCCAGCACCCCATCCCCCGCCTTCCTCCAGGACACTGTCTTCAGCTGGGGCCAGAGACACCGGGACCATCCAGAATCATCCCACTGACCTTCACCCCGTTTCAACAGTCTTCAATACAGGAACAAAGAGGTCTTTCCCAAATAAGGTTCCGTTGCCAGGATTCAAGGATTTGAGGCTTCCTATATCCAGTCCACTGCGCACCACACCTACTGAGAGCACAGCTTTGGGATCAGGAAGCTGTGGGTTCAAATCCCACCTCTGTCACTTCCTCTGTAAGAGAAATGCAAGTCCCTTCCCAGGAGGTCGCCAACACTTAAGGATTCCAATGAAGTCCTGGGGACGACAAGAGCTGCAGAGGCCCTACCTGCATCTCTCTCCCCTCCTGACAGCTCCACGCCCCACCCAGTGCAGGCTGAGAGTCAGGGTGGCCTGTAGTAGAGACAACTCACCTCTGCCACCTCTGCTGACACCCACTATTCCTGGCTGCCTTCCCAGGTTCTTGCCTCAGTGCCCCCAGGAGCACCTGCGGGTCTGCATTCCGGCTTTTTGCTTTTAATTATTGAGCCCTGCGTGGCCCTGTGCAGACGTGCAGCCACACCTGGTTGCTTTGGCAGGTAACATTGCTTGGCTGCATTCAAGGGCAGCCAGTCCTGACAGCAGGGGTGGAAAATAGCGCGGGCTGGGGACAGAGAGAGGCTGTGAGCTAAGGAAGCTGTGCCCTGGCCCCCTCGGTGCTAAGGAGTGGGGTCACCCTCAGAACCCACACTGCACATTGGATGGCCTTTCCTGGGGAAGTGGGAAATGGACCATGGGCAAGGCAGATGCCAAGAAGGATGCACTTATGGCTGCCTGTGAGGAAAGAAGAGACAAGTTTGCCTGAGGACCAGACTGTGGCTGGCTCTGCCGGCTCCTCCCCAAGATGAAAGAGCTGCAGGGCCGCTAGGCTCAGGCAGGGGGACCGATCACAAGCACCTCTGCAGCACTCAGGGAAAGCTGGCAGGCACACAGGCTCACTAAGAAAGGCATGAAAGGGCCGGAGCCACAGCTGCCCATCTGCACCCTGAGCTCCTCCTCTAAGGCATTTTATTGGGTGGACAGGAGCTGGGCTCTGCGGGGTGTCCAGGAGTCTGGGACTCCTCCCGCCCAAGATTCCACATGACTCCCCACTCCTTCCCTCCATTCAAAAGCCAGACCTGGGAACTGGGAGAGGCGTGCCCTGAATGCACCACATTGCTGAGACCCACATCCCTCTGGCATTAAGGGACCCTGGAGGCCTCCCAGCTGTGTCACCAACCACTCCAGGGATCTGCAGGAAGGACGGGGCCTGCCAGAGCCTGAAATAACGCTCCACGTCAGGGGATCAACTTCTGTCTGCATAGTGAGAGACAATGCACGGGAAAAGGCATCTCCAAAACCTCATCCTGTCTCAGGGACAAAACCCAGGGGTGGCCCCCACCACAAAGGACAGAGCTGTTTTAAGTCCCCAGAGAGGGGCTGCCCAGGCCAGGGGTCTGCGTGGGCCCCGGTGGGCTCAGCAGATAAGGAAGTGACAGCAGCGAGGCCTGGAGATAGCAAAGGGCTCAGGGGTGCTGTGCCAGGTGGTGGGGTCCTTCTGCCAGAGACCACTGCCCCGTCTATGACCACACTCCATCTCGTCAGAGACGGCTGCCCCGTGCCACGGCACTGGACAGAGACAGGCTCTGCATCTGGCACTGCCCAAATTCCCTTCTAACAACTCTGCCTAGCGCCCTTGGAACTCCTATAAATCCACCCGCTCATCTCGGAGCCCAGCTCTCTGGCAACCTCATTAGGAGGCAGGATGCGGAGGGAAATATTGATACTGCTGGCTAATCACGTTATTAATACCATTACCATTCATATCACCTCGTAAACAACTCTTATAGGACATTTAGCATGGCGAAGTCCAAATGAAGATAATACCATTGCTAATTATATCTCTATAAACTTATTTTATGGCAGGGAACAAGGGCTCTTATATCCCCTGATTACTCCATTGCCAGAACAGTGAGGAAGTGGGGACGACTTGGTGCAGACGCGCCCTCTGGGGATGATTCATTAGGAGCAAAAACACCAGAGCTTTGGGGGAGTTGTTTAAAAAGGAAGCAAAAATGACAGGCGAGAGGGCGGCGGGGAAGTTGGGTGCTGTGAGCATGCCCTCCCACTGCATGTCCAGGGAGCAGCGAGAGGCCTAGGTGATGCCTGTGATCTCAAGCACTGCTGGGGGTGGGGGGGGGGAGGGGCGGGAAGGTGCCATGAAGGAAAGCCACATAGGGGCTACACCTCCTGGGGGTCCGTGTGAAGATAGTGGAGGGGCTCATACCACCCGACTAGTTCACCTCCCACACTGTTGGGGAAACGACACTCCCAGCTCAGGGTCAAAAACCACTTGGTCTACAGGAGGCTGTGAATAAGAACATAAATGCTTTTCTTTGTCTCTTTCTAGCTGAGCTCAGACAATTTACAGTATTAAATGTCCCTTTGCACTCTGGAGAACTGGAATTGATTTTTTTTCTCCCCCTTTAAACTTGCTCATTGGGTTGCTTATAAATTTCTCCAGCTGTTGTTATCAAGTTGTAAATAGCTTATGAGAATTATCACAGATCGATCGCTGTCGTTCTGCAAGGAGGGCCGGGGCGGCCTGAACAGCGGCAATTCAGATTTCTGACACACGTTGATGGTAAATTATTCTTGGTTCAGATTCAATTAATCACGACTTGGTGAGCACTCAGCAGATGCCAAACAGCTCACCTTCCCTCTGTCTGCGGGGCAGTCATTAGTGTAACTCACCAAATAGTTCAGCTTCACCCCCTGGCGTGCCCCTCTCCACCTCTCAGAAAGAGAAGCAAGGCCCCCGGGACCTGTCTTGGCAATAAAATGTAAGCATGACGATCGCGTATTACTTCCAGGTAGATGCTTGAAAACAAGGGCAGGGGCGGGGAGGGGAGGACTGGGGGCACGAGCCTTGCATGCATCAGCCCTGCTCTCTGTGTCTCTCCGCCAAGCACCACTGCCTGGAGGTCCCCAGCAACACTGAATCTGAGTACCAAACCACCAGGCCTGCACTGCCAGGCCAACTATCCACAAAAGCGGCCCCTTGGGGTGGGCAAACATTTTCATAAAAGAGCAGAGAAGAGCTCATGAACCCTGTGGCTACTGCCATGTCTCTTCAAAGGGCAGCCACAGGTATTTCCTATCCAAATAGGCATGGTGATGTTTCAAGAAAAAAACTATTTGGGCACTAAAAGCTGAATGTATATCATTCGTGTAAGTGAACAGATGTTCTTTGATGCTGCTGCTGTTATTGTTTAAGGGGGTAGGGTGCTGGGAACACTCCAGGGCTCAGTGTTTGGGGCACACTTCACTCCTGGCTGTGCTCAAGAGACCGTGTGGTACTGGGGGGTGAAACCTGAGCTTCCTACGTGAGAATCACACAAAGGCTCCAGCCTGTTGAGCTGCTCTCTGGCCCTTTAAGGAGGGGAAAAAATTATTTGTAAATAAAAAATTATTTGTAAATAAAAAACAACATTGCTACCTTGCAGAATATATGAAAACAAATGGCAGGTCAGATCTGGCCCCATCACATGCCCAGTCTGCCTTAAAAAAATTAGTAGAGACTGGCACATATCCTTTTGGATATGTGCCAGTCTCTTGACTGAGCAAGGACAACAAGTGCTTGTGTGGATGCGGGGGAAAAGGGGACTCTCATCCATTGCTGGAGGGAATGTCGACTGGTATAGCCATTTTGGAAAACAATATGGACATTCCTTCAAAGACTAGAAATTGTGCTCCCATTAGACCCAGCTATACCACTCCTGGGAATATACCCTGTGAAGTCAAAAACACACAACAGCAACACCATCTGCACTTTTATTTTCATAGCAGCACTATTCACAACAGCCAGAGTGCCCGAGAACTGATGACTGGATAAAGAAATTTTGGTACATCTACACAAAGGAATACTATGCAACTGTTAGGAAAAATGAAGTTATGAAATTTGCCTATAAATGGATGAACATGGAGAGGATCATGTTGAGTGAAATTAGCCAGAAGGAAAAAAGACAGATATAGAATGACTGCATTTATTTGCATGACATAAATATATATATATATATTTTTCATGTGTATATACATGAAATATATTATATATAATCATGTATACATCTTTGTAATTGTATACCTCATAAATATATATCTATATATAGATATTTATATGCACATATATGTGTGTATATATATATGTAGAAAGAGTATGATAACAATATCCAAGGTTAGGCAAAACATGAATGAGGGAGGTCTTGTCAATAGGTGGAATCTACCACAAACATGTAGGAGTCAGAGGTTAGCTAAGACAGAAGGAAACTGTGCTAAAATCGTCGAAAATTATACCAGCCTAGAACTGAGCATTGAATATAGTCAAAGAGATACACATGAAAACCTCTAAATGTATGTATTGCAACCCACAAGGTGTAAGAGAAGGAAAAGAGAAAGAGAGAGAGAGAGAGAGAGAGAGAGAGAGAAGAGAACCTGCCATAAAGAACCTGCCATAGAGGCAAGCTAGGGAGGGGGGAGGGAATCCGGGACATTGGTGGTGGGAAATGGGCACTGGTGGAGGGATGGGTGCTGGAACACTGTATGACCGAAACCCAAACATGAACATCTTTGTAATTGTATATCTCATGGTGCTATAATAAAATATTAAAAAATATTAGTGGGTGACCTGCAAGAACCCCAGCCTGTCCCCACCAAGCAAGAGCCTGGGCCTTTGTGAGCACAGGTCCCAAGACGCACAGAGCAGACAAGAAATTCCTTCTCATTAAGACGCTGTGGTTTAGGGGTTATTTGTTATTGTGGAACATTGGGCCAATCCTGTTTCTCCGTGAATTAATGTTATTGATAAAACTGCAATATAAAACCTGGAGTACTGGATTTTTCCAGCACACTTTACATACCTTTCCTATCACCCAAACTCATTACAATCATGCATTATGCATAAGTCCTTTTAATCTATTCACTAAGGCAAATCCTGAGTATGCTGAAACCAGACAACATCTCCTCGGTCTGCCTAGGGCCACTGGGGCCTTGGAGAATCTTGTCCTTTCCAAGGACAGCACCAAGGGACCAGGCTTCCTCCCGGCCTTGGTACAGCAGAAATCTCAGCATCATTCCCAATATTTCTGTCTTTCGCCCAAAGGTTGGAGGGAACAGCAGATATTCCCATACAGAACAGGCCATTCTAAAACACAGATTTCAAGAATCCACAACCAAGAAATAAGAGACAGAGAGGAGAGCCTGCAGTGTTTGACCTGTGGAAGGCCCTGGTCCTCTCCGGGGCTCAGACTTCCCCTCTGTAAAGCTGGAGGTGTTTCTGCAGTTCCGCTATTCCAAGACTCACAGCATTTCTCACAGAACATTTAAAACAAGCCCTGTAGGACCCAACAAAGAAAACAGAAGAGGACTTTGGATTGACAACTCACTCCAGAGTTCTGGATCACAGCCTTCACTTAACAAAGCCAGAAACAATACTTACCTGGCAGGGGAGACACCACGATCAAAAAAGTCAGACACTTCCCTATTTTGAACCCACAGAACCCATCTGGGAAACTGACCAAAGCAGCAGTACTCAGGGACAAGACTTTAAGGAAAGCCCGATCTCACTTAGAAAGCAAACTGATGCAGATTCAAGGACCAAGGTACCATTGACCTTAATCTGTCGGGGAGGTCAGAGCCCTGTACTGGCCAGCGGGAGGAGCAGAGAGCCCACAACAGTGGATGGAAAATTAGTAGGCTGGCTCTGCCTTCGAGAAGTTGCCTTCTCTCCCTGAATCAACTTGGCGATGTGAATTCAAAGCCATAAATATGGGCAGTTCCTTTGCCCAAGTACTAAATGTCAAGAATATTTTTCTAGGAAAAAAAAATTGGACAAGTGCCACAAGATATAGATTCACCTCTAATGGATACAGTACTGTTTCCAATGGCTAAGACAGAAATAAGTAAATGATCGAAGAGAAGACACCATATAAATTAAAGAGAGAACACTGATACAAAGAACTGCAAATCAGGGGTTGGAGCAATAGCAGAGTCAGTAGGCTGTTTGCCTTGCATACAGCCAACCTGGGTTCAATCCCTGGCATCCCATATGGTCCCCAAGAGTCTCCAGGAGTAATTCCTGAGCGCAGAGCCAGAAGTTACCCCTGAACATTCCTGGGTATGACCCAAAAACAAACAAAGAAAACTATAAATCAACACTTAAAAGTAATGCTGCCATATGTAATAGGAGCCTGATTTTGTTTTGTATGGGAAAGTCACCAGAAACAGGGGCTGGAAAGATAGGACAGTGGGTTTGCCTTGCACACAGCCAACCAGCTTGATCTTTAGCACTGCATATGATCCCCTGAGCACTTCCAGGAGTGATCCCTGAGCACACAGCCAGGCACCACCAGTTGTGGGCCCCAAAAAATAATAACTAATACAAAATAAAGAAGTAACTGATCCCAAAAAGATGCTACTTTCTTCTACTTTTTATAGTTTTCGTGCTATTACAGATCAAAAATTAAAACATTAAATTGCACTGAAAATTAAAAAGCACAAATTTGATCTAGTAACTTTAAAAGTTATTCTCAATACAATTGGAAAAATATAAATAAGTCACTGCACAATATTTAGTGGGAGCTTACTTGAGAAAATGAGAAAGTAGAAATGTAATAAAAACCAAGTTATATGTTGAGGTAAAATTATAAGTAATTACTTGTCTTTGTTCCTTATCTCTTTTCTAGTCTTCTTCACTGAGAATAACTAATTTTTGTACAGTGAAAACATGGGACAGAGAGATGGCACAGCAGGTTGCTGGCTTTGCAGGCAGACGATCCTGTTCCAGCCCCAGCAACTCAGACTGTCACCAAACACCACGGGATTGATCCCCTGAGCCAAAGCCAGGAGTAAGCCCCAAGCACCAGTGTGGCCCACAGACCCCCAGCACTGCTATGGTCTTTGGACCTTCAGAAAGAACTATGGGTTCAGTTTGCTGACCATCAAGTATTGCTAGGAGTAGCCTTTGGTCCCCTAACCACTACAAGGAGGCTCCACAAAATAATAGTAATAAATGTATCATTGTATCACTGTCTTCCCGTAGATCATCGATTAACTCAAGCAGGCACCAGTAACATCTCAATACGTCCTGTCACATGCTAGATATTGCAAGGGCATCTGCCTGCTCCAGGAACATAAAGAGCCTCAAACCAATCCATCAAGTCATGGGAATGAGGTCCATAATTGTTACTGGTAGGTATTTGGCATATCAAGTATAACACAGGTAATAAAATATCAAAGATAGGAAAGAGAATGTGTCTCCAAAGGGCACCAAAGTGAGGGAATGCCACTGTTCAACTTGCTTCACCACAAGCAAGTTCCATGGCCGCAATGGACATTTGGGTTAGTCACTGGCCCTGTGACAGCATTGATCACCACTGGTTTCTCACAACCAGAACCAGCTATAAAGTGCCAACTCCCTGAGCACGGGCACTGTGAATATCAAAAAGCTCTCACAGGGAGTGAGGCGTCAGTGCCATCTTTCCAGAAAGACTGGAATTTTGTACGATTATTTTACCACTCTTTTGCATACAGGAGTGATCAGGACCCAGAGATCTGCAGGGAAAAATTATTAGCGAAAAACAAAATTGAGAAAATTTGCTAAAATCTCCCACCCTGATTTATAAATTTGCCTACAAATATTTGCTTTACATACTAGAAAACTGTTATTATTAGATGCCTATAAATTTGGGTTGATTATAGATTTTGGTACACAGACCTTTTATCATCAAGAAATAATCACCTCTCATCTCTGATAATGAATATTTGTCTAATGCTATGGATGGAGTTAGTATTGCTATATTGTCTCTTCTGATTCATGCTTGTGGGACATAAGATGTTCTGTCCTTTCAATGAATCCTTATAATTCAAATATGTCTCCAAACTGCATAAGGCTGCATTTTTAATCCAATCTAATCATATTCATCTTTCAATGAGAATATTTGGAGTATTTATATATTTTTCTTGTTCTGCCCATTTTGTTGTAATTGTTTCTTTTCCTTTTTTCTTAGCTTCTGGATTCATTAAGGATCTTTTATTATTTTCATTTCTCTTAGTTTGTTACACATCATTTTATAAATCTTACAATGTGGATCCTAAATTGAGTCATTCTTGACTCATTAACACCCAAAATAAATTGCTATTTCATATTTTACCACCAGCAACACAGGAAATTCTAACAGTGGCTTCTTTTAGCCATTTGTGCTAAAAGAAAAGCCTTTTGTGTTCTTTGGTATGGTCTGGTTTGGCTTGGTTTGAGGTCAACCTGGTGACACTACTTCCAGCTCAGTGTTGAATTGTGGCCCTTGGGATTCAAGGGACCTGTTGGGACATGCCCAGCAGTGGTGCTCAGGGAACCAGGGACTGAGCCCAGGCTTCCTGACTGCTATAAAGCACGTGCTCGGGCCACTGAGGTATCTCTCCAGCCTCCCGCCCCAGTTTTATTTGCCATGTGACTTCATACTATGAGAGGGGGGCAGAAAGGTCCCACCCAAAAAAAGTAGGTCTCTTGGGTTCTCACACAATTGTGTTGCAGCTATTTCTTTGTGCTGACTTGCCAATTCTGCTGTAGGTCACCTAACCCTGGCTAACTCCCAAGGTGACATACATGCCTTGGATGAAATGCAAAGAGACACTTTTTACTGCTTCCCTGCTCAACCCACCTCACCACTGGGAAAATGCCTTGGAGGGCAGGATTGGCAAGGTCAGCCCCCAACACCCACAGGATAGAGACACCAGCATCCCACCAGCCTTCTGAGCAGTCTTCATATTTTGCCTGAGTCCACTTGGTCTACATGGCGCAGAGAACTGGTCTCCATTTCCCAAGCTCTCCAGCAGCTGTGGACTCAGGCTGGTGCCTTCAGCCTTTGAGTCACTTCAACGTCTCAAGTCAGATTTGGACCTGGTGCTATTTCTTCCTGAGTCTCATTACCTCCCCTGTCTCTTTGCCTGCAACAACTGTGTATTTTTACCCCTAGAGACATAATTACTTACATTTCTACCCACCATGTCTCTCTTTCATTGTTCTTCATTCATTTCCTCCTCGGACCACTATCCTTTGTGCTTTAAGAACTCCCTTTTTGGTAGATCTGCTCAATTATTTTTTCTCCAAAGAATGAGTCTCTGAAGTTTACTTTCAGTAGATGCAGAATTCAAATTTGGAGTTGCGATAGACTAGATGTGTCCATGAAAGTCATTTGTTGAAGGGTGGTTCTCACATGCTCAATCATATTGCTCACTGTTGCTCAGCTGTGGAGCTCACGTGTGTGTGCACGCGCGCACACACACACACACACACACACACACACAGCTGCACCAGGGCTTGAACTCCCACACTTACAAGTCACAGGCTTTAGCAGCCTCCCAGCTCACCATACCTCACTGTCATCTTTAATGTGTTCTAGATGTTTTAGGAACCGTAGGAATCCCTAAATAAAGTGGTGTCTTGTTCAAGGATGGTTTTGTTGGGTTTGTTTCTGGTGGCAAATAGATTTGGACAGAAGAGCTTAATTCGGTCAGTGTCCATTTAAAGGTGGGCTTCAGCTCTTATGAAGGATGACCTATCAGAACTCAACCTTATTTTTTGAGAAATTTTATTTATTTGGGTATGGGGTATGGCTAAAATAAGCCACTGTGGCTGAGCTGCTGCCTGCTCAGCCTGTGCTGAGCTGATGAGGGGTCCTGGAAGGGGGTAGGGCCAGGTTCCCCCTGCCTACCAGTCAGAGCCCCAGAAGCCAGAAAACCTCATGCATCACAACCACAGCCACTTTCAAGGTCCAGACTTCACAGCTCAACAGAATAGTCTCCAAGAGTAGAGCTACACTTGACAGACTAGTCTCCAAGCCCAGGTATGCACCACTGGGTGATCAAATCCATCAGGTTTCCTGGGGAGCTGAAGCTGGGGCACCCTCCCCCAACTCAATGCCCTCCAGCAAGGTCTGGTGGGCCCACCCAGAACTTTGACCTAGTGGGCCCACCCAGAATTGCAACTGACTAGGACCATATATGGGAGGGGGATCCCATGTACCCCCTCACACACCATGGTGCGTGGGTGCAGAGCGCCGGGGATTATCTCAAAACTTAGTATATTCATCTAACTGGTATCCCATCACATTTTCTAGAAACGAAGTGTGTGGGCACAACATATGGTCCGGGGGACCACCTCGGTAATTTCCTATACAATGGACTCAAATGGCACAATTAAGATTTTAGGATCGGGGCTGGAGCGATAGCCCAGCGGGTAGGGCGTTTGCCTTGCACGGCCGGCCTGTGCCGGCCCGGGTTCGATCCCGGTGTCCCATATGGTCCCCCGAGCACCGCCAGGAGTGATTCCTGAGTGCAGAGCCAGGAGTGACCCCTGAGCATTGCCGGGTGTGACCCAAAAAGCAAAAAAAAAAAAAAAAAAAAAAAGATTTTAGGATCTCCATTGACTTTTGTCTAACACCATGTTCATAGACCGTATTTAAAGAATTAGCTCCAACAACCAATATAGAATGGATCATTCAGTGTATGAATAGGAAAAGCTCAAACAGACATTGAGATAAATGTGAAATAAGTGTTGTCAGTAGCTATAGTGATGGTGTGTCTGGGATTGTCAGTAAAAACCACTATGTTCTGGAAACCCAGAAAGTGAATCCCAGAACAGAAACTGGCCAGACTCCCACACATCTGCCTAGAAAAAAAAAAAGGCATAACCTTATCATTACTGTTCCCTTATATGAGCTGTACAGATCAACGTAATTGATGCTGGCTAAGTAAGCAGGCATCGAGAGGGGGATGGAGGGTGGGAGGAAAATGTGGATCTCTGGTTGTGGGGGCACACTGGTGGTGGGATTGGTGCTGAATGATGAATCTTTCCAGCAACTGTATTGTGAAAAAGTTTATACTTTGTAAATCACAGTGTTTAAAATAAATCATTAAAAAAATAAAATAGGGCCGGAGCGATAGCCCAGCGGGTAGGGGCGTTTGCCTTGCACGCCGCCGGCTCATGCCGGCCCGGGTTCGATCCCGGCATCCCATATGGTCCCCTGAGCACCACCAGGAGTGATTCCTGAGTGCAGAGCCAGGAGTAACCCCTGAGCATTGCCGGGTGTGACCCAAAAAAAAAAATAAATAAATAAAAATAAATAAATAAAATAAAAAATAAAACATCAAAAAAATAAAAAGAAGCCACTGTTAGGAATTTCCTCATTGCCAGTGGTAAAATACAAAATAGCAATTTATTTTGGGTTTTAATGAGTCAAGAATGACTCAATTTAGGACACAGTTGTAAGAGTTATAAAATGATGTATAACAAACTAAGAGAAATAAAAATAACAAAAGATCCTTAATGAATCCAGAAGCTAAGAAAAAAGGAAAAGAAACAATTACAACAAAATGGATAGAACAAGAAAAATAGATAAATACTCCAAATATTCTCATTGAAAGATGAATATGATTAGATTGGATTAAAAATGCAGCCTTATGCAGTTTGGAGACATATTTGAATTATAAGGATTCATTGAAAGGACAGAACATCTTATGTCCCACAAGCATGAATCAGAAGAGATAATATAGCAATACTAACTCGGGGTCCCCTCTCCAGGACCCCATCTCCGGAAGCCAGGTCTCTGCTTTGATAGCTTCCCAGTGCCTTCAACACATGCCGCTACAGGCAGCACAATGAATCCCCCATATATGACAGCTTCCAGGAACATCAATCACTGGTCACCTCTCTATCACGGGACAGGGACTTAGGGCAGCTCGGCTGGGGACTCTGGCCTCCGTTCCCTGACAAAGAAGACCAGCAGCCTCATTTCCTCTCCCTATTCCTTACAATCTGGTGCTGAGTCTAGAAGACTCGTAGCACTGAAGATGGCAGAGTCTAGTGCCTCTCTGGGCACCTCCGTGTTGTTCATCATTCCAGGAGCCGCTACCGAATGGAGAACTCAGGGTCTGGACTCCTGTCCTGTGCAGCTGGCCCTGCCTCCCAGGGCAGGGAGCCCAGGCAAGAAGAGGAAAGAGTGGACCGAGTCCAGTGGCTTTGGTCTCAGAAGTCATGCACTGTCACTGGTGCTGCACACATACTACTGGCCAGAACTAAGACAGAAATCTGCCCGTGCTCCACAGGAAGGAGAACCCCTTTATCAGCGCAGGGACAAAACATGCATGGGACAAGTGACATCACAGAGGCACTCTATGCCCCCAGGAACGCTCAAATGTTTCAACTCCAAACTGGAGCGATAGTAGTGGGAAGGGCTCCTGCCTTGCTCACAACTGACCCAGTTTTGATCCCCAGCATCCCATATGGTCCCCCAAGTCTGCCAGGAGTGAACCTTGAGCACAGAGCCTGGAGTAAGCCCTGAGCACAGTCCAGTGTAGCCCCCCCCCAAAAAAAAACAGAATCAAAAACTGTTCCAACCCCATTCACCCAGCTTCTCTCTTGTTCTTGAGGTTAGTTTAAAGGCGCAGCTCCTAGTGCTGATATGGATGCAGGGAGAAAGGGACTCTCATCTACTGTTGGTGGGAGTGCCAACTGGTCCAGCCCTTTGGAAAACAATATGGACATTCCTCCGAAAACTAGATATTGAGCCCCTATTTGACCCAGCAATACCACTCCTGGGAATATACCCTGGAAACCAAAAACACATGGCAAAACACTATCTGTACTTCTTTATTCATCACAGCTCTATTCATGATAGCCAGAACCTGGAAACAGGGCTGGAGTGATAGCCCAGCGGTAGGGCATTTGCCTTGCATGCAGCCGGCCTATGCAGGCCCAGGTTCAATCCCCAGCATCCCATATGGTCCCCTAAGCACCGCCAGGAGTAATTCCTTAGTGCAGAGCCAGGAGTAACCCCTGAGCGTTGCCGGGTGTGACCCAAAAAAAAGAATCTGGAAACAAAAAAAAAGAATCTGGAAACAACCTAAGTGTCCAAGAACAGAGGACTGGCTAAAGAAACCGTGGTACATCTACACAATGGAATACTATGCGACTGTCAGAAAAGATGAAACTATGAAATTTACCTGCAAATGGATGGACATGGAGACTATCATGCTGAATGAAATTGGTCAGAAGGAAAGGACAGATATAGAATGACTGCATTCATTAATGGGATATAAATATATATCAATGTTTTACTAAGTGTGGGAAATGGCAATGTCAGACTAGAAGTCACCATTGAATATACACAAGGAGACTTACATGATAAACCCTAAATGTCTGTAGGGAAAGCCACAATGTGTAAAAGAAGAGAGAGTGAGAGAGAGATAGAGAGAGAGAGAGGAAAAAAAAGGTGCCTGCTATAGAGGCAAGCTGGGGGGTGGGTGAGAGGGAATGTGGGGACATTGGTGGTGGGAATGGGGCACTGATGGAGGGATGGGTGCTAGAACACAGTATTAACGAGAACCAATTATGAACATCTTTGTAATTTTATATCTCATGGTGGTAAAATAAAAAATTTTTTAAATTAAAAATAAAAAAATAATAAAGGTGTGGTTCCGAAAGTGGGTTATGCAGCCCCGCCCAGGGAGGGGGCAGCACTAGAACCGTGCCAGGGGTTGGGGGTGGCAGGAGTTGCCTCAGATGCAGTTAGAGAGCTTTGGGTTTGTTCTCCGAAGAAACCAGATTGGGACACGCGCGGGGGATGGTGAGGAGATGAGTGATATTTTTCTTTCTTTTTTTCCAAAAAGGGTCAGGACACCAAACATACAAGGGAACCTCTAGTCCACAAGAGTCAGGACGCCATTTCCGAGATGAGGAAGCCCCTTCATCCATGGGAGTTGTCCCTGATGGGAAGGAAACCTTGACTGTGGCTCAGGGCGGAAGATCCCACTGCACAGCTCCACCATGCATCAGCAGCCCAGGCCTGCGCCAAGGTTCCCGGAGCCTGCAGGCACCTCTAGCTTCTTTTTGGGGAGAGGGGGACGTGGAGGTGGGGGGAGCACTCAGTGCTCGGGGCTCACTCCTGGCTCTGCACTCAGGGGTCATTCTGATCCTGCTGGTATTTGGGGGGGTATCAGTGAACGGCAGGGATCGAACCCTGGTCAGCTGCAGAGCAAGGGCCTTCCCGCTGTGCTCTGCACTGATATCTGTTGCCTCTCGCTCAGACTCCCTCTGACCCCTCCCTCCCTGCCAGCCCGGGGCCCCAGGGGAATGCTGACCACTTCTCACTGATCTAGTCTCCCCTTTGCTGTAGTTCCTCGGCCCAAAACATCCTTAGAGACCATCAAAAATTCTGGTTTCCTTCCCTCCCCCAGATGTGAATTCTGTTTTGAAAATGAAATCCAGAAATCTTTCTAGGCTAGCTTCTCTTTCAGATTCACGATGCATATTAAATACGGCCTTTGGAAAAAAATCCTGCAGCAAAAAATGCCACTGAACTTCATTCCACCCCCATGCTTCATGGATTTACTTAATCATGGAAAGTGTTTTTTGGGGGAGGTGCCTTTTCATGGACAGGATCCCAATTACCACCCCATCAACACTGAATACAGTGGACCAACACCAGCTAGCACATCCTGGGACCTCTGATTCAACCCCTGCGCTTAGAGCACTGCAGAGCCAGACTGTCATAACCAGATATTCAGCCTCAGACTCTCCAGGGGCAGTGAGGTCACAGCTGAGCCCCCATTTGCTCAAAGAGAGGCATTTCTGGGTATTCCATGATGGGCCTGGTAGCATTTTCCAAATTCCGCTGAGTGCTGCAACCTTTCCCCACCTGCCAGCACCCCACCAGAAGCGTTTAAGAGGCTGTGTTCACTGTCTGCCAATAGTCGGGGCCTTGTGCAAGCTTCACTTCTGCCAGCTTGTGGGCACGCTGCCCACTTCCTCGCTGAAAGCTGCCACCAATGCCCCCTGCAGGCTGGGGAAGGGCAGAGCAAGAGCCGGAGAGCGTGTGGGTTTGAGCAGAGAGAGTGAGCAGCAGGGGAAAGGGTCAGGGTCCTGTGATCATCACCTGGCGCTTCAGCGCCAGCCCCGGCCCGCAGCGGCCTGCTTGCCCCCTCCACCAATCTCTCGATAATGTAGATGTGTTTGCAATCGAGAACCGTGTTGCTTAATAAAAGCAAAGACAATCGACTCTTCCTGGGTGTTATAATAGCCTCTCGGTGTGTTTACTTGAGAACAAGCGCCGTTATAATTTCTTTTGGGGAATCAATATCTTCCAGTGCATATGCCGCGCCTATTGGAGGTTCAGAGGGTGTAAGGAGAGACGGGGAAATTTATTGCCTTGTAAATGCTGGCAGAAGGTAGTAGGTTTTAGTGAGAGCTGTAATTAAAGTTTTGCTGATAATAAAAAATGGAGGCGATAAACAATCACACAGATTTTCCGCTCTCCGGCCTCAGAACAGCTCACCTAGCCTGGGGCTCTCCACCCTGGAGGGCCTCTGCACAATTAGCCCCTGAAAGTGAGGGTCCTGAGGCTGGGGAGGCGCCCCAGCAGGACCCCCACACACACACCTTTTCCAGACCCAGGCCCATGAGCGCCCCCTGCCCATCTGTTCTCTCCAACTTCAAGGGCAGCAGGGCCTGTTCTGACTGGCCATTGTCACCTGGACTGAGGATCCAACAGGAAACAGTGCCAGGCAGAGCCCTCAGGGTGCAGCAAAGGCCTGACTCCAAGCAGAACAGAAGTGTGAGGAGAAAACACTTCTGGTCCGTGTGTCGCCAGGGGATACCCTTTCCCCAAGAATCCAGCTCAAGGTCTCCAGGGAACTTGGGGAGAGTTTCCCCCCCAAATGACAGGTGCTCCCTCACCTCTGCCCTGAGCCACACCAAGTGTCTACAGTGACAATCCCAGGGTGGGTGAAATAAAGGGACCCTGGCCCTTTGTCAGGTCTCATCCAGGGAGTAGGAGACAAAGATACCACACACACACACACACGCGCACACACGCACACACACACACGCACACACACACGCACGCACACACACACACACACACACATACACACACACCCACCGCTGCACTGCGCTCAACTGCCCTCACGTGAGGGAGAAGCATCACCTCCCAGGTCACCCTCTCGGGAACAAGCAGCAACTGGGCACCAACTCTTGGTCATAAGGAGCTTCATGGCCCCCAGAACCAGGCTACTGCATAAAGATGGGCGGGGGGCACTGGGGGCACGAACGAGCAGGAGGGAAGCAAGGACCAGATTGCATCTAGAAATGAGGACTTCGATCCTGAGAGGCTGCTGGTGTCCTGCACTGCACCATTAAAGTCACTCCTCCGCCCTGTCAGGATCCGACTCCGGCCACTGTGAGCAGCTAGCAGGGACTGGGGATCAAGCTCGGGACAGGCTGTCCTGGGCACCTAGCAGGGAACCCCAGGGGCTCTCCCAGCTCAGCCGTGCTCCACACATGTGTCTTTTTTCTGCTCTCTGGGGCACTCTGTACCCCTGGCAGCCGAGCTCCCCACGGCTCCCTGTCACTTGCCCACGGGGACCCTTGCTGCCTCACACATCTCTCCCCTGGAGTCTGTAGGGGTGCCAGGGGTGCAGAAAGGGAGGGTCCCACAGAGAAGGACCTCACCGTCGGGGGTGGGGAGGGTGGAGCTGGGCTGTCGCAGAGAAACCTGGTGCTGAAGAGAGACAAGCTCTAGGGGAGCTCACACATCCGCGGGGTTCAGGGCACTCCTCTTGTTCCTGTTCTGGACTCCACTGACGAAGTTCAGAACCCAAAGTGAAAAGGGGTGGAGGGTTTGAGCACAGCCCTTGGCCCCATGTAGGCTCACAGTAAATCAGCCCCTACTCCGGCATCCTTAGCTGTGGGTCCCCCCCCATTCCTCTCCACGGCAGGCCCAAGGGTACCAGACTCTGCTGGCAGAGGAGGGGACCAAGCACAGACTGGGGGTGCAGCAGGTACAAGGCCCTCCAGTGGGGGGTCCCCCAGAGTCAGGGGAGGCTGCACCAATTCTGGAGCTCTCCTATCCAACCCTCTCCTCAGACCCATCTCTCACCCATGCAGCCCCTCTCTCCACGGCAGTGAGGGGCTTCTGTTCCCTCCAGCCATCCAGGATCACCCCGCCCTGCGCTCTGCGTCCTGCCTGCGTCCCCCCACAGGCCCCGAAGAGCCCCCAGGCTGGCACTATCCCT
Organism: Cryptotis parvus; assembly: GCA_021461705.1. Lineage (NCBI taxonomy): Eukaryota > Metazoa > Chordata > Mammalia > Eulipotyphla > Soricidae > Cryptotis > Cryptotis parvus. The sequence continues at coordinate 158,202 of JAJIBD010022191.1, forward strand.
GCAATCCCCTCCACCACCATCCCACTCCACCCCTCCACGACTTCCCCAAGGAATACAATGGCCTGGGCTGCAGGTTCCAGAGCCCGGGCTGCGTGGGGAACTGGGCTGCTGATTATCCAATAAAATTACCAGCAGGCATTAAATCTATCCTCAGTTAACCCAGTGCCTTTAATAATAAAAAAGATTTTGCACTGGGGATAAATACCATGTCTCGTTCCCTCTCTCACTGGTCTCCCGTCACTGTGCACTTATTAATACTATGGCTAATATACAGCTCCCAATCAGCCACTAAAATGCTGCTGTTATTCCTACTAATTTGACAATATAATGTGGCTGGGCCAGGCCATAAAAAGTGGGCTGTCACGTGACCGGGGCTCCATGGGAGAGGAACCAGGAGACCCCAACAGACCCCCAAAAACTAAAACAGGGCACGGTGCCCATGACACCCACGCCTCAACCCTGTGCACCCGACAGCCAGGGGTGCAGAGTGCCCCGGAGAGCAGGCGGAGCAGTGCCCGCCCTCATTTTCTGTTGCAGCATAACACATTATGTCATCCTGAGCAGCTGCGCCATGTGGATCAATCCCACACAGTTCTGTGGCTCTGTTCCAGGCCTCACAGGCCAAAGCCGTGGGGAACAGGGTACAGCCACTACAGCGAGGGGGTACAGAGCCCACGTCTGGGCTCGCTTGGGAGTGAGCAGGAGTCAGTGCCTCGCACACGTAGTGCTGGGTCCCATTTTCTTCCTGCTGTCAGCGAGCAGTCCCTGCCAGCAATTAGAGGACTCCCCAGATGGCTGAATCCCCCTCCCAGGTGGCCGGCAGATGTCCAGTGCCTGGAGCTCTGGCCAGAGTGAGGAGAGGCCCCAGCATCTCTTCAGGGATCTGCAGGGAGGCCGCTCTGTCTTGGGGTATAGCTGGCAGGTGCCCCCTCCCAAGGCTAATGGGCTCATTGGAGACGTAGGTCCTAAGCCACGAGCTCGGTTCTGCATCTGAGCGGGCTTGTTGGGAATATGGCGCCCTCCTTCCCCCAGGGGGTTCAGATGTTCCCCACCGCTCTTAGGCACAGCAGAGTGGCCCTCCAGACCCCACACCCAAGCTCAAGCTGGTAACATGGGACAGGCCTCCCTTGTCTCTGCACCTCAGTTTCCCCAACTCCAGTGGTAAATAATCAAAACAAATGATAAAATCTCCAATGAATTAAACAAACCAAACCAGAAGTGCACGGGCCAGAGAGTAGTACAGTGGATAGAGCACTTACCTTGCACTTTGGGTTCAATCCCCAGCACCCCATCGGATCCCCTGAGTCCGTCAGGAGTTATTCCTGAGCACAGATCCAGGAGTAAAATCCTGAGCACCGTCAGGTATGGCCAACAAAACCAATAGGGGAGTGCTCACTGAGCTTCCGTAGACAGAGTGACTAAGAGGGGCTGACAGGCTGATGTCTGTCACAGCGCTGCAAGGACTGTGGTCAGAGGGTAGGGGGCAGGTCACCATCACCTTCACATCCCAACTGCGCACTGCACCCAATTAGCCTTTGAGAACACAAACCAACACTTCACAGAAGAAACAAACATGTCAGAAGTGACAAAAAAGCCTAACCAACCTCTGCCCACCACATGGACCCCCGAGTTACAAGGCAGCACCGGGCTACAAGAGAAATATAGGGTGTCAGGGTGAGGCCAGGAAGGGGTCACCATGGTCCTGAGCCCACAGGCCCCAGGGTGCAGCTGGCCTTGCTCCTGTTCCATCACCATCACCTGGGTGATGAAGGGTCTTCAACCTCCACACAGGGGACAAAGGTTCAGTCAAGGAAATTCATGACCAGTGGTACTGAGTGGACACAGAGAGAAAAGACTGGATTTATCTGTTCTGAGCCCAGGGAGTAGGCTCCATCCCTAGTCTCTGTTTCTCTCTGCCACCATTTGGCTTAGAGAAAACACCAATGAGGGGAGTCCTGAGCACCGAGAAAAAAAAAATGATGCTTCCTCGGGCTGATCCGAGCTCAATGCCTGACTCTCTGTTTGGTCCCCTGGGCCCTGCCAGGAGCAATTCCTGAACACAGAACCAGGAGTAACATCTGAGCATCATCAGGCATGGACAACGCCCCACCACCACCATTTCCACCAAAAAAAAAAAAAAAAAAGGAAGAAGAAGAAGGGAACATGGCCAGCTGCAGGGCTACATGGAGCCAGCAAGAGGCTTGTGCTGGCACCTGGGCAGAGAGGGGCTCTGTGGGCTGGGCCTTCTGCTGTCCTGTGAATGGAGGAAACATAGGCAGATAAAATTAGTAGCAATGCCCGCCCAGCCCAAGCTGTTGGCAGCTATTTCCAGGGCCTTGTGGCGGACTTCAGCTTCACTTGCTTTGCTCTGACTGTCTTCTGTGCTTCAAGAGAGAGACTGTCCCAGTGGGGGTGGAGGTGTGGAGGGAGCATTCTGCACCCTTGTGCAGAGCCCTAACAGAGAGCCAGGAAGTTGATGTGCAGAGTGCGGGCTGGCAGGGCTGAGGGCTGAAGTGCCAACCTGCTCTGGCAAAGCCCACCTCACCACCCATGACCCCACCACTCCCATTTGAGGTCTGGGTTTGTTTGGGGTTTTCTGTGGGGAAGGAAGTGTTTGGGGTCACACTAAAGGTGCTCAGGGCTTACTCCTAGCTCTGTACTCACAGATCACTCCTGGAGATTTGGGGGACCATATGGGGCACAGGGGATTGAACCTGGGTCAGCCACATCCAAAGCAGGTACCTGACCTGCTGTACTATCACTCTGGCCCCTCTGGTTCATTTCTATAGGGTCCTTGCATCACTGCTGTGGGGCCTGGGGCTCCTCCTGGTGATACTCACCCAGCAATCCAGGACTGAAGACGGTTCAGTGCCGGGGCCACCAGGGCAAAACCTGAGGTGCTCAGGAGGCCTCCTGAGGCCAGGATCCAACTCGGGGCCTCGTGAGTACAAGGGTGCCTCCCAGCCCACTGACTCCCCAGCCAGCCTGCCATCCCCCACCTCCCAGTTAGCCACTTTCAGGGAACCAAACTGAGGAAGGAGAAGAGAAAACGGGCCAAGTCATGTGAGGTTGCCAGACAATGTAATGCAGCAAGTCCAAGGTCAGGCCCTGGGGTCCGATACCTGGTCCTGCTAGTGGCCACCGCAGCTGAGCCTGTGTCTATCGGGCACTGACTGGCCCAGCTCAAGGCAGATGCCCATCCCAGTGGAGGGTCTGGATCTATGAGGGGCAGTAAGCTGGTGTGTGTGCATGTGTGTGTGTGTGTGTGTGTGTGAGAGAGAGAGAGAGAGAGAGAGAAGGAAAGAGATAAGAGAGAGACAGCATGAGATGAGAGGGCAAAAAGGGAGAGATGCAAAAGAGAGAGGGGGAGGAGAGAGGGAGAGACACAGAGAGAGAGAGGGAGAAAGAGAGAGCTGGGAGAGAGGAAAGGCTGTGTTGCCTGAGTCATGCTCCACAGACTCCACCATGGCCCTTGGGAAACTCTGAGAGTCCTAAAGCCCCTGCCAGGACACAAGTACCCATAGCACCTGCTTCTGAAGAGACAGTCCCTAGGTCCAAGGCAGGCAAGAAGACGGGCCGATTGGGAGCACAGGCCTTGCACACAGAACCCAGCTCCACCCAGGATGGCAGGTCTCCCTCACTGAGACAGGAAGATCCTCCTGGTGGTCAGCACCAGCAGGAGATGGAGGGAGCTCGCCAACCTCCCCACGACTCAGGGCATACCAGACAATCTCAGGAGAGCACCTCTGGGTTTCTGGGGTTCCCCACCCCCACATCACCTCTCAGTGCCCAAGGATGGTACAATACTGCCAGTCCCCTAATGGCTCGCCACACCCCACTACCCCACGGTACCCTAAGTGTGTGTTTGCATGGCTCCTCAGGTCACAGAGCTTCTGGTGTGGAGACCCGGGGCTGGGGTGTGCAGGGATCTCCTCTGAGTGCTCCTAACCACCCAATATCTCTCCCTCCCAGGCCTGACTTCACACACTCACCCTCACTAGGAGATGACTCCTCCCTTCTGCAATGGCCAGTGACTGGCTGACAGCTGGGGCGCCTGAAATCCTGGCCCATAATGTGACTCAGCTCCCCAACACAAGGGTTTACCCCCTCCTCCCTGCCCTGTTCTTGACCACTTCCCATGCTCACAAGTTTGCAAATGCACCCTCTAGGATGTCCACTGCAGAGACGTTCCGAGAAACGCTGGGCTCTGTCCAGGGACCTGGGCGTGGGCATGGTGGGCCAGTAGGCCAGAGCCCTCCCATCCTACTCCCACCCCCAAAAAGCATCACAGCAGCTGCAGCCCTGCTCAAGAGACTCTGCTCAAGCCCACAGAGTCCAAATGGAGAGGAAAGGTCCCTGCTCAGCAACGCCCACCCCAATGCCCAGTGGGCCAGGCCAGCCGGCCAGAAGTGGCTATGAAGACACAAGGACTCTCATACCGAAAGCTGTTTGTCCTCCATAAATGGCACTTCAGAGACCAAGCTAAAAGGCGAGGCAGTGGTCTTGAGAGTCAAGGCTTGTATTATACATTAGACAGATATTTAAAAATAAATAGCAACTGAAGGGGGAGCACTGACTGACAGCAGGGCTCCGGACCTCCTGCCTCCCTGCCAACGCCCTGCTGCTCTCTCAGCCAGAAATCTGGGCCAAACTGGAACCCTGGCTCTGACAGGCAGAGAGTGTGGCCACCGCTGCTCTGAGGGGCTCAGGCAGAGAGTGTGGCCACCGCTGCTCTGAGGGGCACAGGCAGAGTATGGTCACCCAGCTGCTCTGAGGGCACTAGCAGAGAGTGTGGCCACCTGCTGCTCTGAAAAGCACTGGCAGAGTGTGGTCACCCAGCTGCTCTGAGGGGCTCAGGCCGAGTGTGGCCACTCGGCTGCTCTGGGCCAAACTAATCTTGGCTCTGACTGACAGAGAGTGTGGCCGCCCGCTGCTCTGAGGGGCTCTGGCAGAGAGTGTGGCCACCCACTGCTCTGAGGAGCACTGGCAGAGTATGGTCACCCAGCTGCTGAGGGGTACAGGCAGAGAGTATGGCCACTGCTGCTCTGAGGGGCTCTGGCAGAGAGTATGGCCACCGCTGCTCTGAGGGCTCTGGCAGAGAGTATGGCCACCGCTGCTCTGAGGGGCTCTGGCAGAGAGTATGGCCACCGCTGCTCTGAGGGCTCTGCTTGCTCCACAGGTGTGAATGCTGCTGAGGTGGTGAAGCCCAGGGCAGGGGCCAATGCACTGGGTCAGGCCCAGGAAGTGAGGTATCCCTGCCTGACCGTGGCCAAGGCTTGGCCACCCCACACTGGGGCCTGTCCTCAGCCCTCGATCAGCCCATCAGACACACAAGGACCAGGACACAGCTGCAACCATCATGCTGCCTCAGCAAGAAGTCACGCAAGGGCAGCGGACCTGGAACAGGGCCCACAAATTCCGTTTTATTACACTTTAAACTTTAACAAAACATTTTTCAAATGTCAAGCCTGGGCTGCCCCCACCCACACGCGCCCAGCACCCTTGGACTCACCAAGCACAATCCTGGCTCATCCTCAGAGCGTCCAAGGCTTCCGAGATGGGGCCTCTGACCCTGCTGGGCTGGGCAAGCAGGGCTGAGGACAGCCAGCTGGTGGACAGCTGGTAGCAGCGCCAGGACTGGGTACCAGATGCCACAAGCTCCAAGTGCTTGAGGCAGGAGCCAGCTAGACCTGAAGCCAGGTGGGGAGGAAGGGGCAGCCCCAGGACACCCAGTTTCCCAGCCAAGACCCCTAGTGGTCAAGGCGACAGGGACACAGGTAGGTGTCACATCCTTTGTCATCTTCTGGGGTGACACTAAGACACCTGGCCACTTCCCAAAAAGCCTCTCCCCACCCCAACCTGCCATCTCGTCAGCAGATAAACAGCCCAGCATCATGCCTCCAAAAGAACATGGTAATGCCAAATCTTCCCAGGCAGACAAGTCCAGGCTGACAACTCAGGCCTCCTGGGTGTGAGAGTGGGCAGATTCCACTTTCTGCCTGAAGGCACAGCAGCGGAACTACACCGACACCCTCCAACAGAGAAAACAGCCCAGCCCCACAAACTTCATCACACTGCCAGGCACCAAATTGTTCCAGATCTACACCACACACCTCCAGATCTCATAGTTCTGTCAGCCCAGTAAGATCACAGCAAATCTGAACGGAAAGTTGCACAGAAGCCCACCGTGAATTGAAACAATAACACAGAGTCTCCACCAGCACCAGCAGCCCAACAGACCAAAGACAATGACTTTAATGGCATCACTCTGAGATATAACAATTACCACAAATTGACTCTTATTGATCGAAGCTTTGATAATCGCATTTGCCTTTGTGTTATAACAAACAACATGAAGTGAATTCATTTCTGTGTGCTAGAGGGCAGCTGAGGAGGTGGGTGGGAAAGTGCGCACACTGGTAGAGAGCAGGTCACACCGGTGGCAGATTGGTGTTGGAACATTGAATGTGTGAACCAACCGTATTATGAACAACTTGGTAAATCATAGTGTTACAATAAAAATGTTTTTTAGAAAAAGTGCCCACACACACTCACACATACAGTGTAGTATGCACGCTGAACACGCACATTGCCATAATCATATATATATACATATATATACATGTGAAAAATGACAGGTGTCCCTGTCCAACACACACACACACACACACACACACACACACACACACACACACCAACTCCAGTGCCAGCAGACAGGACCAGAATTCCCAGATTGGGTGCTAGATCCTACAAGCAGACAAGCCCCTGAATCCACACCGCCAGGACCAGAATCAATTCGGCAGGGTCAGGAGCTGCCTCCAAACTCGTCTGCCCTCACCATGCAGCTCTCCCGTGGGCTGTGGGCAGCAGGAATGCTGGGAGCTACTGCATGGCTCTTTCAGCAGGGGAGTCCAGCCCAGGAAGGTGAGCCGACCCTACTCCCTGCCCAGTTCCTTTGACACCTAGCCTCGGGGACACCAGCAGATGCCCAAACCCATCCCCAAACCCCCTCAGACCTCACTGGAGCCAAGCCCTGAAACCAAATGCCCGCCCAAGAGCTTTAGGGGAGACATTGTGGGCCAGCTGGGCAGTGCAAGTGTGAGCTGACATCCCCTGGCACCAGCGCCCCATCCCAGCCCACCTGACACGCGTCCTCCTAGGCCCCGGAATCACCAGGGGGTGATTCCCACCACACAGAGATCATGCTGGGTGCAGGTGAGCCCCGAACCATGTCCACTGCAGTCACTGGCCCTCACTCAGCCTGAGCCCGCTGCCCAGGAGATGGCCTCCTAGTCCCAGCACCCTTTGCTGCTGTCGGGTCCCCAGGGACCCAGGCCTGTGAGCATCCGGTGACAGCAGCTTTCCCCCACCACCTGCCAAGGCTTCTTCCATGCTCAAGGCTCCTGAGGACACACACATCCCCCAGATGAAGACATGTTTTTCTCTGCTGCTCTCTGTACCAGAAGGGGAGAATGCTTTACACTGGGGAGAAGAGCCAGGGAAATGGCTTAATTCACTGCACACCCCAAGCCTGCCAAGCCCCCTATTTCATAATTGAAAGTAATGAACTTCAATAATAATAAAAAAAAAAAACCAGCACAGCCCCTTCTGCTGCAGATGAGATGTCACCGAAATTGACTGAGTGCTGTCTGTCAAGGGGCTTCCTCAGGGCACTGCGGGGAGAGCAGGAGCGGGGACAGCCCCTAATCAGCCTCATCCCGAGGGGCTTCCGTGCTTCATCCTACCTGCTGCCAAGGCACATCCCAGGACCTGTGGAGACCGAGCCCACACATGCACACTCACACACATGCACATATGTGCACAATTACACAAACACATGCATTCACACGTGAGGTGTACTGAGACATATACAAATATGTGCACATGTGTGTGCATGCTCATGAACACTTGTGTGTACATATGTTCAAGGGTATATACATGTTTGCAAACATATACACACATGTGCATGCTCATACAAGTATACTCACACAAGCACAATTACACACACTCACATAAGCACACACAGACAGGCTAAGGTAGCTGAAGAGAGAGGAAGGAAGGAAGGAAGGAAGGAAGGAAGGAAGGAAGGAAGGAAGGAAGGAAGGAAGGAAGGAAGGAAGGAAGGAAGGAAGGAAGGAAGGAAGGAAGGGAGGGAGGGAGGGAGGGAGGGAGGGAGGGAGGGAGGGAGGGAGGGAAGGAGGGTAAGGGAGGGAAGGAGGGAGGGAAAGAGGGAGGGAAGGAGGGAGGGAAGGAGAAAAGGATCTGGGGGACACAGCCTGAGAGTCTGTGGCCTCATGCCCCCAGCCTGGGCACGCTCCGCTTCTCTATCCCAGCCCCTGGAGCCCAGAGCCAGAGGGCTCCCCTCCATCCCGTGAGGGGAGCTGGAAGCAACCCCCTACCCTCACCAGCCCTGTCCTGCCAGGAGAGGCCCACAGAGGTCCTGGGCCAGGAACCCCATGGAAACTGAGGTGGCTGAGCTGTCACAGGGAGCACAGGAAGGGGTGTCAGCCCTGTGGCTCCAGGGACCCTCTGACTGCCACAGCACCCCAAAGGAGCAGGTCCCATGGGTGCCATGCTGTGTACAGAGCCAGGGTGCTGGCAAAGGGTGCTGGGACAGACTCCCCAGTCTCACAACATGCAGCCCAGGGTGGACATGGTGGTTCCCACAGCAGGCCAGAGGCAGGAGGGCCACACGCCTGCCTTCCCCAACTAGAGCTCCTCCTTCTGTCTCAAAAGGCCACTGAGGTTTCACTGTGGCCCCCAACAAGCCAAGCTCCCCCAGGCCCTGTCAAGACCCTTCACTTCACAGCCAGCACCTGTCACATTCTGCCTCGCACTCAGGCTCCAGGTGAGGGCGAGGACATGCTGGGGGTCAGGGTTCAGCTGAGCCAAGCATGGGGACCCCCTTTATCCTGTGTCTCCTCTACCCTAGGCAAAGGATGCCCAGGGTCATCACCTATGGCTCCTGCCCCCCAAGGTTCCACCCCACCCACGCCCCCAGGTCACTCCCTTCCGTGTCCCTGTCACCTGGTTCTTTAAGAATCAGGCTCCTCCACCGGAACGTCCTGACACTGGATTCCTGCAGGACCCGATTTAATAAGTGAAGACTTGGGTTCTCACACATTTTGCAACACTTCAGGAAAACAAACATCTCCTCCCCGCCCCTTCTAGCACTGTTACCAGCATGAGAATTCCTGCCTCCTGCTCCAGCCGCCAGCCAGCAAAAGAAGGTGAATTATTCAGCGCAGTGTTTGACTGGTTTAATATTTGATCAATTGGTCTTCTCTGATCCGTGTCCTCGCAGGCGGATGGCCTGGCTCTGCTCTCTGTAGCCAAAGTGTGCGTGTGTGTGCCCGTGTGTGTGTGTGTGTGTGTGTGCGTGCACGCGCGCACATAGGCCTGCACCCATGAGTGAGTGCATGTGTACGCATGAGTGTGTGCATGCATGTGACTTCACACATACAGGAGGAAGGGCTCACAGGCCCCAGAGCACAGGCTGAGTGGACACTTCACTGGGTTCCTCACCTTGTGGGCTCTGGTTTCTGAACTGGGAGTACAGCAGAGAGGAAGGCTGCATCCCGAAATACCGAAGCCTGGGTCTCGGCACAGACACACTCTTGGAATGGACAGGACGTGAGCATCCAAACACACACACCCTAGGCAGACATGAGCATGAACACACACACACACACACACACACACACACACACACACAGCCTCAGGAATTACTCCAGCCAAACTACTCTTCTAGGCAGTGAAGATCTGGAACAGTCTCACAGGCCAGGGGAGAGGGTCCCACAAATGTCCCAGCACTGGCCCATCTCCATCCCCTGGCCAGCTTCCCAGTTTCCGGCCAGCATGGCTCACCCTGGGCAGCTTCACACTCTCAAGCTCTACGACCAGACCGGAACTGTGCAGCTACACCTCCCATTAGGAAGAGATCTCGGGGTGCTCCGACTCACACCTAACGTGAGCAGTCGGGGGTGTCTGCCGGGTGTCACTGAGCACAGCCACCACCACCCCCACCACATCTGTCATTGATGGAGATAAATGACACTTTAAAAAAAAAGAAAAGAAAAAAGAAAAATCCTGGGCTCAGAGAATTTTCTCTCGCGTCACCATCTCAGCGGTGTAGATAAATGAGAAACAATTTCTTGGTCTCCATTACTTTAAATTACAGGTATCAACCCTGATGCTGTTTCCAAGGTTTATTGAATTTTCATAGACCATCATCGCTGCACACTCTATGCGTGTAATGGGGACCTGAACTCTGAGAGGCTCAGTGAGAGCGAGCCCCATTTTCCAGTGCCCCCAGAAGCCTTGTTCCAGGCCCTCTTGACCAAGCCGGGAATGGGGGTCCAGGGACCAGCAGAATGGGGGCCCGAGAGGAGGGAGAGCATGAGCGGGTCTCAGCCTCTCACTGTTTTCCATGGCTGACCCCCTGTCCTGAGCACAGAGCACAGTGCACACAGGGGGAAGCCTGCGCCGGCTCCCGACCTGACAGCTAATCCCACAGGCTGTGCCAGTCCCCAGGAGAAAGTGCTCAGAGGGGGCTTCATGAAAGCCCCTCCAGGTTCTCATGGCCTTTCCATAGGGCTGCAGCCCTCCAGGGACATCCAGGGTATGTGGTTCTGTCCCCAGTGGAGGTCATGAACTGGCACACAGGGTCCCCAAGGGAGGCATCACATCTCCTTGCGGGGTACAGTAGAGTCAGAGAGGTGAGGCTGACATGGAGGTGCCCCCAGCCGCATCTCCAACTCCAGGGGCATGAGTGCCAGGCCAGCCCCCAGCATCCTTCTCCTTCCTGCTCCCTACTCCCAGGAAGGCCTAATCCCACTTGTGAAAGCGCAAATGGTTCCATCAGCCCTGCCTCCCTCCGTCTAAGAGCCACTGTCAGATGCTCCAGACACCCACCAAGCACAATGCTGACCTCACTGGCGTGTCCCCAGGCATAGACCCCTGTGACGCCGGCTGCTGAGAGCACACCCTATGGCCACCAAGAATGCCGCTAGCAGAGGCTCACAGCTGTAGGCCAAATCCCCAGCGCCCAAAGAGACTCCTGCAGGTAGGGGTGGGGAGTCTGTCCTCATCTGGTCGCTTTAGCCCTTTTTTAGTCACATGGTACCTCGGCCTTCCTGAGCCTCTCTGGGCACCCAAGGAGGCCTTATGGATGGAGAGACTAAGGCCTAGGAGATAACAGGGCTCACCCACAGGCACAGCACACCACCATACTCACTGTGTCTACACGTATTTGCTGAGCAGCTTCTATTTACCAAGTCCCAAACAGGATTGCACAGATAGAGACAAAAATCCAATGAGCTGGGCGGCCTCGGAGAGCGGCCATAGCCCTCCAGAGAATCAGCACTCTCCACTCGCCACGGAGGGGGACCTACACAGCACCTCCCCCCCATCCTGTCACCCCATAGCTCACCTTATCCCTTTAACCTAACCGGCCCACGTGAGGTACAGTCATACAGATGGTAGACATGGTTGTCAGGGGCCACCCTTCAAGAACTGTGGGGGACCCCTGCTGACCCCAACAGGAGCCCCCATGAAACGGGCTCGGGCTGCACGGTCGGCAGGCACTGCCCTCTGTAGAGAAAGACACAGACCCTATGGTGCCCACTGCAGACCGAGAAGGTCTACTGAGTCAGGAGGGGGGAACAGGTCTCCCGGAAAACAGCCCTGTGTTCTGTGGATACTAAAGGGAAGACCAGGGGCTGGAGCGATAGCCCAGCGGGTAGGGCATTTGCCTTGCACGCGGCTGGCCTGTGCCGGCCCAGGTTCGATCCCCGGCATCCCATATGGTCCCCCAAGCACTGCCAGGAGTAATTCCTGAGTGCAGAACCAGGAGAAACCCCTGAGGATTGCCGGGTGTGACCCCCTAAAATAAGGGAAGACCAGGGACATCAAGGCCACCCCTTCCCTGCAGCACCCCCACCTCCTAGACCCATACACTCCCTGATCTCATGGGGAGGGAGGCCCCCGCTACCAGAACGCTTCTCCCCACGGTGTCCCTCTGCTGCCCAACCCTCTGCCCTCCAGGCAGCCTGCCCCAGCCTCCAGGTCTGGCCTGGCCCCTGCATGCTGGATTTGCCTGTGGGTAGCCCCTGACTTGGCCCCAGTTCTCCAGCTGGGGGCCATCAGGACTGCTGAGGCCTTGGGGGTGATTAGCCCTGTGCCCAGTGCTGAGGAGGCAACAGTGACCAGACCCCCAGCTCAGTCCTGCAGACCACTTTCCGCCCCGCATTCCCAGAAGCGGAGGGAGGAGATCCCACCAGACGCTCGGCAGCACCCCTTACCTTGGCCCGCTGGAGACTGGGGCAACTGGACGCTGCGCAGTGCTGTGTCTGCAAAGAATTTCCTTCAACTCTGCAAAAGAATGAAGCCTCCTCCGACATGGAAACATGGAAAGAGAGAACGCCTGGCATTACACTCTTACTCAGGCTCTCTGTCGAAGGAGCGTCATCTGTGAGATAATATAAGTGCTAATAATGTTTTCCAGGGAAGCATTCCTCACCACCACAAACATAAACTGCTGCTAGGGGCTATATTTGTTAGCATTGATGAGGCATAGATTACCCGGCCCCTACAACAAGATGGAAACAGACTGACTGTTCCCCCTCTAAACTCTTCAACCTCTGGGAAAAAAAAAAAAATTAGCATAATGTGCTGAATGTTCTACACACTTGTAAGTTAAGTCTTTAAAACCCCTCTGTGGTTCCTCTCCCATTAAAGACTTTAAATATCTTGATTCTCTTTTAATAGCGTGATTCATCAATGTATCCCTCTAAAAGGTAAGTAATATAGATAGATTGGAGGGAGGGAAGCCTCCTCCACCGGAACCCATACGCTCCCGGCCCACCCGGCACTTAGTAGACCCTTAATAGTTCGCGGGGCGTTACACTAGCAGGTTGATTGGAATCCCCTAACAGGCCTAAAATAAGCCTTTTCAATACCACGGTACAACTAAGAGCGGCTTCAGCATCCTCCATCCTCTCAATCTGGAAGGTGGGCGGGTCCAGCCCAGGGGCGCCTCTGCCTGGCGCGGCTCTCTTTGACGGAGCGCCACCTACTGCCCAAGCCCTGTCACCTCCTCTCCCCAGCTCCAGGAGTTGAAGAACTGGTGTGATTTGTGCTCAGGAGCAACTGGCTGGCCTCCAGGGAGTCCCTGCTGTGGGAGGAGGGATATTGGGGGAGGGTAGACCTGGGAGGTCCAACAAACCCAACACACCCATACTCAGGGGGATTCACTCTCCAGGAGACAGGAGCAGAAGGCAGCACTAGGAGGGGGTACCCCCAGCCCACCGTGGGCAGAGGGTACAGGAGAGAAGCTGTAGGCACCGCCCACCCTCCACCCCAAGCAGCCTCTCCCATAGTGGGGGCTCCATTTCACCAGTGGGGCACCACAAGCTATTCCCGGGGAGCACGTGAGCTGCTGGCGGGGCTCCCTGAATTCTTCATCCCAGGACCTCAAGGCCAGAGCTCCTGGCCCAGTGCTGTCCTCCCCCACTGCCCCAAGCACGGGTGAGCCCCTTGCCCAGGCCCACCCCACCAATGCAGGGGGAACATTCTCCCTGCAGGACAGGGGAGAGCTGAGTCCTGAGCAGCGCCAGGTAGGAACACACAAGCCTCTTCACCTTCATGCCTGGGCCTGAGCTCCTGGCCCAATGCTGCCCCCCATCCCCCACCTCCCCCAACTGTTGTTATTATACGAATGAGGACAAGGCGCTCTCGAGCAGGGTGCCCACCCACACCTGGATGAGCACCAGAAGTCACACCCTCTTTTGTGGCACTGGGTGTCTCAGACACACACAGTACGTGTTGGGGTGACACTCAGCCACCATCTGACCGGTACAAGGAAGGTGCTTTTTGTTAGTATTTGTTAACCCTCCTGCACCTGCAGAGCACACCTGACTCGCACATCATCGATGGTGACAACCAAGGCAGCCAGATCCATGGTTTTCAGCCTCTCTACCTGTGGACAGCAGCTGAAGGACACTGTCTACCACCAAGCTGCTCCCAGGACACCCTGGCTCATTTCCATGCATGAGAGAGCCAAGCTGAGAGAAATGACAAGGTTCCAGGGCTGGAAGGGGACAGGTGGGTATTTGAAGGCATTAGAACCAGGACTGCCCACTCCGACTGTGGCCTCTCCTGATGGCCATGCATGCAATCTCAGAACACCCTCCCATCCAGGCAGCCACAGGGCATGGACCACAGGAGAATGGAGCCCTCCGCTCAGCCCTACCTGGCCTGGTGGCACAGGTCTAAGGTCCATCCCTGCAGCGAATGGTGGTCCAGGACACTGTCCACTGACAGGGCTGGGTGCCCAACCAGCATCACTGACACCAAGTTCCCAAGAGCACGCCAGAGTCCACTCTGCCCTCCCTGGCAGGGAGACCAGCCCCCACAGCCTGATCATTGGGATTAACTGTACACTGAGTAGAATAGTTCCCTTCTTTAGCCCAGAGGTTCCCAAGCTTAATTGGCTGTTCATCCCCTTTTCAGAAATAAAAAGTAAATCACTTGTTTTCCCATTGTTGGGACAAGTAAGTCACTTGTCTTCCTATTGTTGTAACATCTCCATTCGTTGGGAATAAGGTCCATTATTGTTACTGTTTTCAGCATATTGAATACACCACAGGTAGCTTGCCAGGCTCTGCCGTGGCTCTGGGTTCATCCCAGGGGGTCCTGTCTTTTTCTATGTCAGACCATCAACCATCCTGGGCTCACGGGACAGAGCCCTGGGTGTAGACAAGACTGTCTCCTGTCTGCCACCTGTTGAGGCAGTCAGGCAACACCTCGAGGGGCAAAAAAAAAAATGTAAATAAAATAAATAAATCACTCAGTGCCCTCTTGGGGAAAAAAAGTACTGAAGTTTAGATAGCATGGTTGTGACAGCGTTAATGTTTGTAGTGGTGATGTGCAAGGTCACTGCACCCTACCTTCATCAAAGTGGCCAAGAATCTCCACCACTGTCCTTAGGTCACCCCCTAGTCAGATTTCATCCCCCCTTTCCCCTCACTGCATTCC
Source organism: Cryptotis parvus (assembly GCA_021461705.1). Taxonomy (NCBI): domain Eukaryota; kingdom Metazoa; phylum Chordata; class Mammalia; order Eulipotyphla; family Soricidae; genus Cryptotis; species Cryptotis parvus. The sequence continues at coordinate 173,238 of JAJIBD010022191.1, forward strand.
AAGACCAAGGGATTGTCGCGGGCTACATCTGTTCCCTTGTCTTGTCTCCGCATCCACAGATGAGTGAGGTCAGACAGCGTTTGTCCTCCTCTGGCGGTTCCTACCTGATACTGTCCAAATTCCAGCCAAGTTGCAGCAAACTGCATGTTGGACATCTACCTTTCTTGGGTGAACAAACTGAAAACTCCCCACCCCACCCAACTCTATCTGCACGCATGGCTACTACGACCCCCTCCCCCAATCTCCCAGTGGCCCTCCAAGGGTGATACTTCCCACTTTGGGAAATAATGCTTCAGCCCATGACCAGCTAACCAGAGGCACATTATGTGGTTCTGGCCAAGGAGACGTCTCAGGAGAAGAAGCCTACTGGATGCCCTCCAATGGACCATCCTTCAGTGCTGAGACACACAGCACCTCCTCCCTCCAATCGACAGGTTGAAACAGACTCAGCGGGGACCGGACAGGGAGAGCAACTGGTGTTGGCCCTGGGCAGAGCACTTGGGCAAGGCTTGCCAAGGTCACAGCTGCACGTTCCTCTCATGCTAACAATTCTCTCTCTAGGAATTCTTCCTCAAAGAAAACTAACAGATCTTAGAATAGCAAATATGCGAAATAATCGATATGCGAAACAATCTAAATGACTATCAAGAGATGCGCCTGGTTAAGCAAAGCGAGGTAGCACGCACAGACTACAGAGATGACACAGTGGTAAGACAAGAGTTGGGATGCACTTTAAACACCACTATATTTTGTTTTGCTAGGTGGGAAAAAAAAAGCCCTTGTCCCCAGAAATGCTTAGACTATGCTGCCACTTGGGAAGACAGGAGGCGGGTAGATGAAACTGCACATTCCTATTTGCACTGCACTGCATTATGGGAAGAGATTCTGGAATAAACAAGACTGTCCTATTAGCTAGGTGGTAACACAGGAGAGACCGAGGATTTCTTACTGCAAATCTTTCAGGTAGTTTAGATTTGCAAACCTGGGAGTGCGAGCCATAGACTATTTACTCTAAATGTTTACATCCTCCCAAAAACATCTGATAAGGGAGAAAAGTCTCTAGTCAAAAGTCTCCAGCAAGGCTTCAGACAACAGGGAATGGAAAATCTCCAAAGGGCAGAAACGGGAGAAAAAAGACACGTGTGATATTATATTTCATGACATATGAGCCTGGGGTCCCAGACACGCACATTCTGAGTATCAGGGAAAGAATCTTGCAGACATGAAAAGATTTGAAAAAAAATAAAATAAAAAGAGTGAGTGAAAAATAAGAAAGCTAAAAAAAGTGCCACAGGCCCATTGCTTAAGTAATAGGACTTATCTAGACCCTCCAAGCCTATGACACCGCCATGAATCAAACTATACCTTTATTTTGCAGTGTCAGGGATCAAACACAGGGTCTCCCATATGTGAGCCCTGTTCAACTGCTGAGCTATATCCCAACCCCATAAGTTTTTACCATTATTTAAGTCATTTCAAGAAACAGCATCATGAAACGTTAGATAAGGACATGGAGAGAAATCTGAAGCTTCCAACGCAAGTAGGTCACACACAAACGTCAGCCAAGGGGAGACGATTTCCAATCTGGAATTGGCCACACAACCAAACATGAGGCTCAAAGCAAAACATATGCAGAGAAACTGCATTCCCCAAAACCTACCTCCTATCACCTGTTGTCAGGAAGTCCCCAGAGGGGCGTCCTCTGAGCAGAGGAGAATTCAAGGAAAAGGTTGCAGCAGGGTGCAGGAGGCCTGGAGGAAGGAGAGAGAATAGAATGCTCTTGGGCGGTGATCTGGTTGACTGCGAAGGACAGTCTGAACAGAAATGTAGACGGAGGAGGCTCAGGAGGGAGGGCTGAAAAAGAGACAAGTTGGGTAAAAGACGGGTTCAGCATACATAGTCAGCTTTTTTTCACTTCTGTCACGACATTTGGGAAGCAACTTCGTAAGTGGTGCATACAAAATAAGTGGGAAGAAAGACCATTAATCCCTAAGAATGCTGTCATGGGGTGCTAGGTGAGTATAGGTCCCCCTGTTGTTCTAAAGCGCCAAAGAACCTCATCCATCTTCAGGCAAGATAGTCTAAAGTGAAGAAGTGGTGACCTGCAAAGCACATGGGGTGAATACGGAGCATTCCAAGACCAAGAATCCTACCGAATCAGGAGAGAAAAGAGCGGGTAGCTGCACTATCATGCATTGCTTTGCCTTGCACACGGCTAACCCGGGTTTGATCCCCAGCACTGCACATGGTCCCCTAAGCACTGCCAGAAGTGATTAAGTAATAAGTATTAAGTAATAGTGAGTATTGCTATTACTTAATAGCAGCACTGAGTACTGCTAGAGATGACCTAAAAAAAAATAAAATGTTTAAAAATAAATCAGGCCAAGTAACATGCAAAAAAAAGCCTCAAATAACACTGTGAAAGCAGAACACTGGGAATACACAGCCTGTAGGAGCACTGGTAGGGGGCACTCATGCAGGCCCAAAACCCTCGGGAAAGGCACATCCAGACACTATCTTCCCTTTTCACCTGCTATCTGAAGACCAATAAATGCTTTTCCAATTCCTTTTGCTCATTGAAAACAGAGGGCAGTCTTTCATGATGTGAAGTTGCTTAAGAGGAACTCTTAAAAGTGGGGCAGCACTCATAATAGCTCCATAGCCCCGATAATGTAAACATGGGTTATGGGCCCAGCCCTCAAGTAGGAGTTGGCATTCTCAGGAGGATGGGGATGGGCCCTGGGGCAGGAAGATAATATACAGGCAATAAAATCCTTCTCTTTCACAAAAGGACATCATTAGGACTCTCTAAAGTAGACCCAAAAAAAAAAAAAAACTGAGCCAGAGGGAGAGTACAGCAGGCTGAGCACTTCATTTGCCTTGCACACCGCTACCTGGGTTCAAGCCTTGGCACTGTACAGAGTCCCCAAGCACAGCCAGGAACAAACCTGAACACTGCTGGGTATGGCCAAAATAAACAGGGGGAAAATATCTAGAAACAAGTCAAGATTATAGATCTGGGGGCGGAGTGATAGTCCAGTGGGGGAGGGTGTTCGCCTTGCAGGCAGCTGACCCAGGTTCGATCCCGGTCTCCCATATGGTCCCCAGCGTACCGCCAGGAGCGATCCCTGAGTGCAGAGCCAGGAGTAACCCCTGAGCATAGCCGGGTGTGGCCCAAAAAAGAAAAAAAAAGATTATTGATCTGTGGAGGAAATGCAGAAAACATACATGAAGTTTGGTAACAGAATCTTCCTGGGAGCAAAAGGAGGCCCAGGGCAGGGTTCAGTCATCTCATTAGAAGCCTGTGGGTTCTCCTGGGACCTCAAACCTATGCACACAAAGTTTTAAACCTACAAACACTGGACATATGGCTCCACAGCATCACAGGTCTATGCAGGAGACAGGGAGCTACTGGAATCCAACAGCTGTGGGCACATGCATCCTGCCAAGCCATCTCAGAAACATGGCAGCCATTTAGAGGCTGTCCCGACACAAACCAGTCACACCAGTGAGTATCTCTGCCGGCCCCCAGCAGCCCCTGTGCTCACACTTATGCACTTATCTAGGCTATGAAGTCAGGAGCTAGGCAGCCAGGAGGAAGGCAGATTCTCACAGTTTAAATGGGAACAGGGGGCTGGAGAAACAGTACAGAGAGTAGGGTGTTTGCCTTGCACACACCCATCCTGAGTTCAATCATCATCAGAATATCATATGATTCCGGAATGTCCCCATGCACAGCCAGTAATGCCTGAGTGTAGAGCCAGGAGTAACCTGAGCATGGCTGGGTGTGACCCATGGAGACTAATAAATAAGAGCAGGCCCTGCCAAAGGTCCCCACAGGCAGCCAGCCAGAACAGGATTTCTTCGGCTCTTCCCATTCGCAACTGCATCTCAACTCCATTCCACCCCAGACATCTCCACGTGACCGATGAATATGAAACAGGTATGCAAATGAAGCACTTCCTGACAGTAAACCATAAACTTATTTTGAAAGTTACTCCAGAGAGACACTGCAGTTGAGCCGACCCCATAGGCCAGGTCTCTGGGCTCAGAGTTTTCTGGATGGGGCCGGCCAGTCCTCACCCTGTTGGAAGGACCAATGCCCCCACCCACATCTGACTTCCCTCCCTATATAAATGGTGCAGTTTCACTACAAATCTCAGAGAGATGCCAAACCACTGAATCATCCCAGTTTCACTTCTCCAGGATCGGATGGCCACATAAGACATCTCCAAGTTTCACAGTACAGACCACCCAGTAGGAATGCAGCAAATTAGATGGAAAGTTGTGAAGAAGCCCTGTAAGCTCAAGGAGTGAAAACACAGAAGGTTCCACCAGCACCAGATAGCTGAGGAAATGCTCAGTGATTTTAGCAACACCATCATAAGATGTACGTGGTATAGAACTGAGCATTAAATACAGCCCAAAAAAATGCACATGTCGGCTTCTAAGTGTATGTAGTGCAACCCACAAAGTGTAAGAGAAGGAAAGGAGAGGGAGAGAAAAAAGAGATAAAGAACCTGCCATTTAGGCAGGCTATGGGAGGGGGAGGGAATTGGGGACATTGGTGGTGGGAAATGGGCACTGGTGGAGGGCAGGGTGCTGGAACAGTATGTGACCAAAATCTCCAAACATGAACAACGTTGTAATTGTATATCTCACAGTGGTATAATAAAATGTTTTTTAAAAAAATGATGTGCGTGGTAACAAGCAATAAGAAGTAAATTATTTTGCTAAGGGAGAAAGCTGGGGGGGGGGGTGTAAAACTGGGGAGCTAGGTAGAGCGAAGGTCATACCGGGAGTGGGATTGGTGCTGGAACACTGAATATCTGAAATGAGAGCATTGTGAACTTTGTCAATCATGGTATTTAAAGTTTCAAAACAAAAATCAAACAAAACTGAAAACAAATAGTCACAACCCTCACATTCAGTCTGGTGATCAGGACATGGGCTCACAATTAGGAGGTTCAGATCCTGTATGATCTTTGAAACAGTTTGCCCAGGTTTCACCTGGGGGGGGGAAGGTTGCCTCATCTTCAGATGTCCAAGTTCCTATACCAAACTACAGACACAACCTCTAGGCGCTGAAAACATACAAGCAGGGGCCCTGCAGATTCAGCGATGAAGACGGCTCTCACAGGGCTCAGGGGCGTTTCCTGAGAAGGCTGACCCCATTCCTGAGGGCTGCACCCTCGTGATCTAACCAAGCCCTCCCAGTACCATCACCTTACAGTTGGGGTTCAATACCTGAAGGTGAGGGACACCCACTTCCATCTGTGGCTCTAATACTCCACACTCAGTAACAAGCAAACTGGAGAGCGCAAGGATAAGGTGTTGGCATGTGTTGGCATGAAAATATCTCCAAGATGTATTATTCGGTGAAGGAAGCAATTTTCAAAGTATAAATAAAGAACAACACTATTTATGTTCAAATATACATACTGTGTGTATACGTATGTCTAAATTCTTGAGAAAAGGCTGAAGTAGACAAAACAGTAAGAGTGGAGGGTAGGAGCTTCTCAAGGGACTTTCGCTGACTCTATACGCACAGGAAAACCCAACACTCAGCTCCAGGCCGGCCTGCCAGTCTCTGCTCCACCCAAGGTGTCTGTCGTCTATGAAAAAGGAGATACTGCTGGTCTCACACAGCTGCATGGGGCCTGATGCACCTACTTAATGTAGACAGGCCATGCAAAGTACCAGCTATTAGCAAGCCTGATTGATTTCTCAACAAGAATGGCTTCATGCAGTAACTATATTTTTCATCAAGAAAGAAGAAAAATGTAAATAGGGCTGAAGCAATAGTACAGCAGGCAGAGTACTTGCCTTGTAGGTAGACAAATCAAATTTAATCCCCAGCATCGCTTATAGTCCCCTGAGCCCTGCTAGGAGTGATTCCTGGCACAGAGCCAGGAATAAGCCCTGAGCATGACAATGTGTATAGGAAGGAATGAAGGAAGGAAGGAAGGAAGGAAGGAAGGAAGGAAGGAAGGGAGGGAGGGAGGGAGGGAGGGAGGGAGGGAGGGAGGGAGGGAGGAGGGAGGGAGGGAGGGAGGGAGGGAGGGAGAGGGAGGAAGGGAAGGAAGGGAGGGAGAGAGGAAGGAAGGGAGGGAGAAAGGGAGGAAGGGAGGAAGGGGAAAAAAAGGAGGAAGGGAGGGAGGGAGGAAGGAAGGGAGGGAGAAAGGGAGGAAGGGAGGAAGGGAAAAAAAGGAGGAAGGGAGGGAGGGAGGAAGGGAGGGAGGGAGGAAGGGAGGGAGGGAGGAAGGAATGGAGGGAGAAAGGGAGGGGAAGGGAGAAAGCGAGGAAGGGAGGGAGGGAGGGAGGGAGGGAGAAAGGGAGGAAGGGAAAAAAGGGAGGAAGGGAGAGAGGAAGGGAGGGAGGGGAGGAAGGAAGGGAGGGAGAAAGGGAGGAAGGGAGAAGCGAGGAAGGGAGGGAGGGAGGGAGGAAGGGAGGGAGGGAGGAAGGAAGGGAGGGGAGGGAGGAAGGGAGGGAGGGAGGAAGGGAGGGAGGGATAAAGGGAGGAAGGGAGGAAGAAAGGAAGGAAGGGAGGGAGGGAGGAAGGAGGGAGGGGGAAGGGAGGAAGGGAGGGGTAGGAAGGGAGGGAGGGAGGAGGAGGGAGTGGGAAGGAAGGGAGGGAGGAAGGTAGGGAGGGAGGGAGGAAGGGAGGGAGGGGAGGGAGAGAGGGGAAAATGGTGGAAGGGAGGGAGGGGAGGGAGGGAGGATGGATGGGAGGAGGGAAGGAGGGAGGGGAGGGAGGGAGGAGGAGGGAGGGGAGGGAGGGAGGGAGGGAGGGAGGGAGGGAGGGAGGGAGGGAGGGAGGGAGGGAGGGGAGGAAGGAAGGAAGGAAGGAAGGAAGGAAGGAAGGAAGGAAGGAAGGAAGGAAGGAAGGAAGGAAGGAAGGAAGGAAGGAAGGAAGGAAGGAAGGAAGGAAGGAAGGAAGGAAGGGAAAGGTCTCAGGCATGGTTCAGGGGCAGAGCACTAGCCTTGCAAACTCAAAGCTATGAGCTCAGTCCAGGGAGCTCAGCTGTCTGGGACCTCCTACCCAGCACTAACAGCAGCGTGTAATCCCCATCACACTGCAGGTAAAGCGGCACCACAGCTAGGAGTGTGAACACCCCCCCCACCCCAGCTCCCACCACCACCAATGCATGGCCCAGCATGTGTGTGAGCCGAAGAGTAACAGGAAATTTGGCACAGGGTTCTTCCAACTCCAGGAGTCCCAATACCACACACCCAAGGAAGAACTGCCAGGTGTGTGGGTGCTGCGGCTGCTCCAACAATTAAATGGACATCAATTGGACATTTGAAAATGGATTAAATGGGCCAGGAAGAGAGCTCAGAGGTGAGGTACTCGCTTTGCATGAGGCTGGCCCTAACACAGCCCCTGATTTGAGTCCTCGGAATCCCATATGGCACAGGAGCCAGGAACGGCCCCTGAGGCACTCTTGGGGGTGGCCCCAACCACCCCTGCTCCAAGTAAATAGTTTTGTTTAAATAGGTGTAAAACAGACAAATGGGAGAGAAAAGTACACTGAATTAATTTCCTACACCCGGGGAGTCCCAGAAAAACAAGAGGCAATTTGTGTTTGGGGGCTGAGCTAATCAGAGAGCAGGGTCCGGGGCCTCCAAAGGAAGAAGGGAAGGAATCACGAGCAAGGCTCTGCTGGGCAAACCTCACGTGCCTCACAAGTCTTGTCTGAGACAGGAAGTTATCTGTGGAGGCAGGATGTAGTTTAAAGGCCTGCCATGCACAGGTGGCCCACCCAGAGCCCTGAGGCACCCTCAGGCCTGCCAAGCCAAGAATCACACAGGTTAGGGTTAGGGTTAGGGTTAGCTCAAGAGACATTAAGTAGGCAGACAGGGAAGGACCCCATGGCAATGAACTTTCTGGGACTAAACCTATAGCTCTAGGCTAGTCAGACCCACCTTATATACAGAAATCAAAACCTTCACCAACAACAGACCCTGAAGAGACTGGATCAAACCTCTCAACCCAGCCCTTGATCGATTAACCCTCAGTGGCCCAGCCCACTTAAGACACCAAAATATTGCTGGCCAAGAAGATTAAACCCTATAAAAGCCACCTTGAACAAAGGAAGGCCGTGCACATGCTGCCGGGCCGTGTGCTGCTGGAGCCCACGTGGCCGAGCACCTGTTGAGTGCGGCCCACATCTCTCCCCCTCCAGAGGTGTGCTCTCTCTCTCTCTCCCACTTTCTCTCCTTCTTCTCTTCCTCCATAATAAAATCTGTTTTACTTCACTGCTCATCTTCTCCTGAAATTCTTTTCTGCGTGGAATACAAACAATGTGAAGAACCCTGGGTAAGACCTAGGACTGATTTTCCTTTCCTGCAAAGTGCAACACCTTGCCTAGCCTGAGTCAGCAACTCCTCCAGTGGTGGGGATCAACTCCCATTCCAAGAAGATCAAGCAGATGTCAGGTGTGGCTTGACAGGCCCCTCATAGGGCTGGCGGGATTTAAGGTCCCCACAGAGCAGGGGCTCATCGCAGACCTTATCTGTCCTAGCCTTCCCAGCGGGTCCCAGGTGGCCGAGGTGGGTCAGAAGTAAGTAACCATCTCTGTCCTCCCCCACATCACATAAGTCACCCATGGGACCCACCTACATCACAAGCACTGCGTATGTCAGAGGAGCGTCGGGTCTGGGGGAGCACAAGGTTCCCCTCCCAGAGGTGTCCAGCAGAGCAGAGGTGTCCAGAACCCCACAGTCAGGCCCCAGGATGGCCGCAACACTTGGGGACCGAGGAGGCTGGCCAGCCCCTACCTCTCTGAGCCCAGGGATACAGGTAGGGGAGAGGGACGAAGAGCAAACCCCACAGCTCAGAACTGGTTCTGCATTCCCTGGAGTCGCGGGGCCCATCCAGGAGAGAGGCCGGGTGGAGACAGAACTTTCCTGGGCAGCAGAGTGGGGGTAGCAGATGAAAGTCCCCAAAGCCACCAGCCTCAGAAAGGAGTTTCATAGGGGAAAAAGAGGGGGTTGGGGGCAGCAGCACAAACCACAGAATCCCCTCGGGAACTGGTTCACTAGGAACACTCCACCTCACCTACATCCTCAAAGGAAGGGTTAGGCTTGGGGGTGGGGGGTGGGGGAGACACTGAAGGCAAAGTCCTTTCCCTTTAGGCTTTGGAAAATGGCCAGTCCTCTGGGTGTGATGTAGGATTTGACTGACAGCTAAGACCTCCTCCCTTGGGCTGTGTTCCGCAGGGGACCAAGAGTCCCAGCACCCCAGCCAAGGGCCCAGACTGCCCCATCCGAGGCCTTTCCTCCTGACCTTCCCTCTCTCCCACTAGGGCCAGTCAGCAGTTCTTCCTAAGTGAGGGACCGCTGTGGATCTCTCCAATGGCCCCCACCTCTCGTAGCACTCCCCTTCACGCCACTGACACAGGGTTCCTCCCGGCCTAGGCCACCGGACAGTGCCCCTGGGACCTCTATCAGGGCTGCACCTATTACTGAGGCCCAAACTGTAATCTTGGCTGCAGCCTGAGCCCCATGGAGCCCCTGCCCACCCCTCACCCCGAAGGCACACAAAGGCTCTTTCATCTGATTCACAAACATGCTTTTAAAGCTTTAAAAGTCTTTGCGTTGGTTTCCCAGCTTCTGGTCTCTTTCAGATGATAATACTTTTAATTACAACCCTCATTACAGCATAATACCTTCAATTTAGGCAATCAGACCCATTCAGAAGATTGCCCTGAGGGAGGGTTAGGAGATCAGATCCTAGGGTCCTGGGCTGATGTCCAGGAGCCCCCACCTGACCCTCAGAGAGGTTCTGTGTGAGGCCCTGCAGAGAGGGAAAGGCCCAGGCACCCCAGCACCTTCCCACCTTCCAGGAGCCTCCTATGATGGTCCACGGCCCACTGGGCTCTTCAGTAAAACAAAGGCATGCCCTGTTCCCACCCCACAAAGCTGGGGAGGCAAGGTGACCCACTTGAGCCTCTTTGTACAAAACTGTCCTCAGGGTACACCCTGGGAATCACCCTCCCCCTCCCAGGGAGCCCTGGACAATTGTCCCCCAGCTCTGCAACTGTGTCGCACACTTGCCCCCAACTTGCGGTGCCTCCCAGGTGGCAATTGAGAGGATCCCTCCCAGGCACTTGGCTGGGGGTGTGTGTGTGTGGGGGGAATGGGGCAATAGGATTCCTGGCGGGACTGAAACACCTTCTCACAAGCACCCCGGCCAGGCAAGGGGGTCTTTCTGGAGGCCTCAGACGAGAAGAACATGTCAACACCCCACCCCCAGCCTCAGCCCTGCACTCATGGTCCCACCCCAAACCCCACCACACACACACAGCAGCTCCTCTCCAGGGGATGCCCGCTCCGGACCCCCACGAGGATCCCACCTCCAGGTCTCTGAGTGAGTGTGATGTCAGCAGAGCGTGCTGCAAACCATGTCACATTCTGAGACTGGGGACAGATGGGACTCTGGGGGGGTGCACCGGAAATGCAGCTCAACCCATAAGAACGGCGAGCACCGCCAGGAGTGATTCCTGAGTGCAGAGCCAGGAGTAACACCTGGCGTCGCGGGTGTGACCCCAAAAAAAAGAATGGGCCCCATAAATACCGCCCAAGGCCAGGCCCTGCTCTTGGAGGAGCCGGGCACTGCATCAGTGCCCACTGCCAGGCTGCTCTCAGTCGATCACACACCACAAGTCTGTGTCCTAGTTCCAGGGGCTACATGGCTCCTGAAAGAGGAAGCCTCCGTTTTTCCCCTGCCCTGGCCGGCTACTGTGAGCAGCTCCATTTTAAACGTCCCCAACCCACATTTGAAACCTCCCTGCAAAATTTCTGGGCTCTTTCTAAGAATGGGAAATTAACAATTTCCCAAGATCATAAATTCTGTCCGGACCTTAAACTCACTGGAAATTAAGAGATACCTAGGTAAATGGCCAAAGAGATCACCTAAAAGGCCCTAAACTAGCCAGACTGCTGCGTAAAATCCTCTCATTTTCCTATAACTCTACCAAAATAAACAAGCCATATTTAACTTAGTCCTATGCTAAATTCCTCCTTTGCTGGAGAGTTTCTAAACTTTTGTATCTCCAACCTTGTGTGCAAGCATCTTTATTCTTCAAGTTTCCTTCTCAAAAAATACTGAAGATATTTGCATGACATATATATATATATAGTGAGACAGTGATATATATATATATATATATATATATATATATATGTATACATACACACACACACATATGATACCAAAATCCAATGTCAGGCAAAACGTGGATCAGGAGGTCTTACCAAAAGTGGAAATTACCACAAAGGAGGAGCAAACCTCACAGCCCAGAACTGGTTCTGCATTCCCTGGAGTCAGAGGTTAGGTAAGACGGAGAAGGGAACATATGCGAATAAATGTCGAAAGGGCTAATACCAACCTAGAACTGAGCATTAAATACAGGCAAAAAAAATGCACATGATGGCCTCTAAGTGTATGTAGTGCAACCCACAATGTGTAGGAGAAGGAAGAGAGAGAGAGAGAGAGAGAGGAGATAAAGAACCTGTCTTTAGGCAGGCCGTGGGAGGGGGAGAGAATTGGGGACATGGGTGGTAGGTGATGGGCACTGGTGGAGGGTGGGGTGCTGGAACACTATGTGACCAAAACCTCCAAACATGAACAATGTTGTAATTGTATATCTCATGGTGGTATAATAAAATATTAATAAAAATACAAAAAATAATACTGAAGATGGGAAATAGAGCCATAGCACAGGGAAGGGCATTTGCCTTGCAAGTGGCCAAACCTGGGTTCGATCCCGGCATTCCATATAGTCCCCAAGCACTGTCAGGATTAATTCCTGAGCGCAAAGCCAGGAGTAGCCCCTGAGCATCACTGGGTCTTACCCAAAAAGAGGAAAAAAAAATCAAAAATACTGAAGAACCTGGGAGCCGTGGACAAGCACAGAGCCAGCCCTGCCCTCATTGCTCCTGCATCAGGCCCAGATCTGAGGGGCTGGGGGCCGTCATAGCGCCATCACTGACCCCATCCATAGTGATCCATGTCATCTGCTCCCGAGAACACAGAGCTCTGCTCCACTCTTCTCCTCCCTGCAGAGAAGAACCCCAGAAAGGAAGACACCCCAGCCCACTACTAGGTCCAGAGAGAAGATCCGGAGTCCCCACAGCTCCTGGGAGCGAGCAGAGCACCAACGCTCTGTCTTTGCCAGGAGGGAGAGTCGCTCCAGGCAGTGTCAGAGCATCTACCTCTCCTTAGCCTTAACTGCACAGCTTCTCCCCTCTCTGACTCTGCCATCTCACCCCTGCCTTCCCCTGGGCTGGATTACACCCTGCAGAGCATCTCGTCCAGGACAGAGCCAGGTGTCATGCCTCTCTACTTCCAGTCACCTACACACGGCACAGGTAAGACAGACAGGCGCGCAGGGCAGCACACAATACCTGTTCCTCCTTAGCGTGACAGGACGTGCCCCCTCAGAGGAACAGAGGGGTTGGGAATTCATAAGCCACAGGCCAGGGCTAACCAGTGTCTTTCTTTCCTTGGGTTTTCATCTTGCCTGGGTGCAGTCCCCTTGGAGACCGTGTGCATGCCTAGGCCGCTGTCCTCACACCAGCCCTGCAGGGAAGGATGCTTATCCCACCCAGGAGTATGCGCACGCACACGCACTCGCACACATATACACACACACAACACAACACAATCACACACACAAGCCCCTACCTGGGCTGGTTGGTCACCACCAACCCTCACCCTGCCCCCTGCCCTGTGCACCCATGTCCTGGCTCTCCCCTGCCTCCCCAAAGTCAGACAAGGAACACGCCAAGCCAGCACCTGCCTCTTCTGCTCCCATCAACCTCCACCCTTGATGATCTGCCTCCCCAGGCCGAAGGCCAGTCCCAAACCCTACGTCCAGGGGTATTGGGCAGCTCACCCCCTCATGGGGCAATTACGCATGGAAACTTCCCTGCTCAAACCCTGGACTGGCTTCTGGGGCTCTTAGAAAAGGTCTTACAACTCAGCAGGCCTGGGCCCAAGTGACAGGCAAGATGTCACCCGCAGACTTCCCAGCTAGCAGCTCCTGAGAGCGCCCCAAAGAGTACCTCTTTTTCCCACCCCCACACCACCCTCACAAAGAGCCTCCAGTTTGCTTCCAGGGGAATTTAGACCCTGGCTTCTTAAATCAGGGGTTGGCACAATGAGTCCAATAAATGAATGTGGACATCCCCACCGTCTTTAAAATGTGTCTTCCGAGTACTGCAGTTAGGGAACACACCCAGCAACTACTGGCCCCTGATGGATCCCAGCAAATATGGTCCTTTCATCCCAGCCTGGCATGGCTGGGGAGCCCCTAGCACTGCAGGGTCCAAGAAGCACCGTGGCCTCATGCCATTGCATTGGCCCAGCTGTTCAGATGGCTGAGAATCACTGGTGGGGGTAGGGACCTGAAGGTCTCCCTGAACCTTGAGAGCCTCCCACTTTTTTAAAAAATGCATTTTATTTATTTTTTGGTTTTGAGACCACACCTGGCAATGTTTTCCAGGCTTCTTCCTGGCACTGCACTCAGAAATCACACCTGGCAACTCTTGGGGGACCATATGGGGTGCGGGTATTAAACCCAGGTTGGCCATGTGCAAGACAAGTGCCCTGCCCTCTGTACTCTCAACATTCTGAAATAAATGCATTTTGAAATAAACAGCTTTCTAATTTACTCTCAGAACACGTTTACTCTGTATCCCTACTCTATCTACTACACACCTGAGGTGGCATAAGGGGTTGTGAGCGGAAAAACTTGAAAAGCTGCTTCTGAGAAAGACCCCTCTCCTCCTGTGTGAGCCCACACCCCCCCATCCAGAAGAGGCCGAAGAGCCCCAGTGGTTAGCGGTGCTGCTGTCTGCTCTGGGCCTAGTCCCCTCCCTGGGCGCTGTGGTGCTGATTCAAGGAGCTGGTTAGAGCCCCAACCATCCGCTGGGGTCAGCAACGCTGCAGCTGCGGCCCTGACTCCACCACTGACCAGCGCCCCCTCTGCCCCTTGCACATCACTCCACACCCTCCCCTTCAGGGCCGGCTGGCTGGAGGCCGAGGAACCTTGCGGCCTGGTTCCCTGCCCGCCCCAACTAGGCCGTCAATAATTAATACTTGTTGATTAAAAAATAATCAAAGCGCTGTTCTGCCTGCCCATGGGAGGAAGTAGTCTGTGTGATGGATGTGGAGGTGGGGGCTGGCCCAGGGCAGCCGAGCCTGTTTCTTCCTGTGGGACTCCAGTGGGAAGGTGACTCAGGCCGCCAGTCGGGACTGTGACCCACAGAAAGAGCCCAGCGCTGACCCCAGGCCCCGCCCGCCTGTCCGTCACATCTGTACTGCCACCTTTGGGGATGCCGCTCCAGACCCCGCTGCACCACGGGGGTCTGGGAAAGGGGGTGTGCCAGAGGCTCAAGCCCAATTCCTGGTCTCTGAAAGCCCCACCTCTGCCCCACACCCCAACACACCCCAGGCCCCTGCGGCCAGGCCAAGGGTCAGCCGAGCTGCTTCTGCAGTTCCCACCAGAGTCTCCCTCACTGTCGACCCAGCAAACCCTGAAGGCTGGGCCTGAAGAAGATGCACCTGGGGGGGGTGGGCAGTACCTGGGGAGCCCCTGCTTCACATCACGGTGTGGGTTGTGACTTATTCCCTGGGCTGGAAGCATCCTTAGCTTCCAGTGATGAAAAAGCAGCAGTAGGGGCTTGAGACAGCACAGTGGGTAGGGTGTTTGCCTTGCATGCAGCCACCCTGGGTTCAATCCCGCAGCATCCCACATGGTCCCCGAGCACCACCTGGAGTAATTCCTGAGTGCAGAGCCTGGAGTAACCCCTGAGCATTGCCGGATGTGACCCAAAAAGCAGCAGTCAAGGTTAGAGACATGAACTCTAGAGTCTGTGGAAGTTGTGGCAGGGGAAATGCTTGGGGGTCTCTTTCCAAAGGGCCCCTGGGAGCAGGCACGGTGGTGGGGGTGTGGGAAATGAGGGTCTTTGGTGATAGTAAGAGCACATTGGTGGTGGGATATTGAATACTTGAAACAACTGTACTTTGAAAACCATGGTGTTCAAATAAAGTTAAAAAAAAAAAAGGTCCCGGGCCAGAGCAATAGCACAGTGGGTAGGGCATTTGCCTTGCATGCAGCTGACCCAGGTTCAATTCCCGGCATCCCGGCATCCCATATGGTCCCCTGAGCACTGCCAGGAGTAATTCCTGAGTGAAGAGCCAGGAGTAACCCCTGAGCATTGCCGAGTGTGACCAAAAATGCAAAAAAAAAAAAAGGGGCCGTGGGCCACGGGCTGCTCTGGGCCTTCCTGAGTCCTGGGTCTGGGACTGCCGCCAGACATTCCTCTCACGGCTGCTCCCCTCTCAAATCAGAGGATCACCGGGAAGGCACAGACGTCACCTCCTCAAATATTTCATGCCACCCAACACCTTCCTCTGGCAACCTTGACTTCTCAGCTCACAGAGTGAACCAGGATTTGGCTTGGCTATGGCTTCTCAATGCAGAGGCCCAGGCTCACAGAAGGACATGGCCTGCGCGCACACACACACACACACACACACACACACACGCACGCCGCACGCACACATATGCACTATTCTGCTCCACTGAGCCACACCTGGGGCAGCCCCCCGACTCCCAGAAGCAAGCCCACCTCAGCACAGGGTGGCAGCGGAGGAGCCTCTGCCGCCTGGGGTGGCCTAAACTCTGGCTGGTGACCATGGAAATGCCCAGAGGTGAAGCTCCCACTTCTCCGCACCCAGAAGGTTGTGGCTTTCCCCAGTTCTGCCGCACAGCACTGGGGTCTGCCTGGACACAGTGCTGAGGGCTCAGGCAGCACCTGGAGTCTCCTCCCGGGCAGGTGGGGGGCAAGGCAGGCAGCACACCCAGGCCAAGCCCTTGGCATGGTATAACCCCCCATCCTTGCCCCACAATCGGCACCAGCAATTGTCTGGACCCTACAGTAGCTTTGAAATGACCATTGCTCCACTCTCCCTCCCTCCTAGTCGTCCCCAGATGGCCAGGCCCCCCCCCATCTCTCATGACAAGTGCAGTGAGGACACAGCTCGCTCCCAAAGGTCACAGGGAAAGGGAGGGAGCACGCCCACCCCACACCCCTTGGTGACCCTGCAGCCCCTCACGAGGACTGAGCCCACCCAGTCAGCTTGATGTCCCCTGGAGCTCCTCCACCAGAACCACAGAGGTTAATCAAAGCCGGAGCTCGGGGGCTCCGGGGAGAGCCCTTGGCCGCCTCTGAAGCTGGCAGAGGCCTCCTGCCGCGGTTCCCATGAATTAGTGCACTGCAGGTTCTCAGGACATTCTGTCTGCAGCGCCTTGGGAATTCGAGTAATTGTATTTTATCTGTTTGCCAAGAGTTTTCAGTAAACTCCTTTGATGTTCTTTAAAACTCGGAGCCCTGTGCAGTGAGGGGCCGGCGCTGAGTAAACACGGGCTGATGTATGGAGCTGGCGAGGGCACTCTTCATATATTTACACCCTGTTCCCAAACACACATTCATCTCGGCAATGTGACTCGCAGTGCCGCCCAGGAGAAGCCAGAAGGTCACAGGCACATGGGCCTGTCCCTGAGAGGCAGAGGCCCAGAGTGGACCCCATTAAGGCAATCAGTCTACCCAGGGCTGGTGAACCATCAGGAGCCCCTCACCGTCCCCACAGCTGGGTGGGCACTGAATGCCTCCCCAGACTCTAGCAATCGACACTGGACTTTGGCATCAAAGTTTCCCATGACTGGGCAGGAGTAGGGGGTTGGGGGTCAGGGTGGGACTACAAGAGGGAGAAGAGGGGGAGAAAGGAAAAGGAGGGGAGGCGGGAGAGAGGGACTTGGGGAGATGCAGGAGGTGGGGCTGGGGTGAGGCTGGGGTATAGGGACCTGCAGAGCGCACACACACACACACACACACACACACACACACACACACACACAGCTCTTAGGGAGCTCTCCATGATTTAGACTGGGCCCTGCTCTCACCTGTCCTGTCCCCATGTCACCTCCCTCCCTTCCTCCAGCCCCCCAACAGAGCCCGACTTCACCCTGCCTTCAAGCCTCTATTTCCAGGGTGGGCACCAATGAACACCCTCCCCATGGCTGCCAAGCTTGCCCTCACAGTACTGGGAAGACAAAGGATTAAGACATGCTGGATGGGGAGATTATCATCAAATATCCAATATCCACTAATTTGGATAGGCCCCATCTGATCACATTTAAAACAGATTTTAAAGCCCTTTCCAGGGAGGGAAAGGGCTTACTGATACTACAGAGAGCAGGGCACTTGCCTTACACACACCTGGGTTATATGTCCAGCATCCTATATGGTCCCCAAGCACCACCAGCCAGAAGTGACATCAGATCGTAGAGCCAGGAGTAACCCCTGAGCATTGTGGCATGTGGCCCAAAAACCGAAATGCTCGGGGATCACTTCTGGCATGCAGGAAATCGTCCCAACAGAAAAAAACAAACAAAATATCCAAAATCAGGATAGTCCCCTCTACAGAACATTTGGGTCTTAGAATATAAATGGTCACAAACATGCACCAAGAACAAATAAAAGGAGAGAGGAATGATGATGAGTAAATAATGTGAGGTGCCCAGGAACGCACAGAATAAAACAGTTTAGGGGGCTTTTAGACGGAGAGGGCAGCAAGGGTGGAAAAGAGCAGGAAACTGTCAGACTTTACCCTGCACTTGGCAGCTGCTGCTGGACTGGCCACGTGCTCGTGTCCAGCCTCTGCAGCTCCTGTTCCTGCTGACCTCTGCTGTGCTTATAACTGTCCTCATGTCTCTGTCAACCTCATGTTGGGAACCCAGGGCAGGGAGCAGCAGAGGCTGGATGTGACCAGCCTGGACCCTAGGAGACCACTGAGGGCCGCCCTCCGACCCTGAAGCTCAGATAGTCCCTGTTTGTGGTTCTCATTCTCTGCAACTGGCCCCTGCTAGACAGAAGCTGCAGTGCCAGTCCAATTAGCAATAGACTTGATCACTTGATCACTTGAATCCCAGTTATTCATCGATTTGCTCGAGCGGGCGCCAGTAACATTTCCATTGAACCCTATCACGTGCCATGTAGCCCAATGGCATCTGGTCGATTCAGGAATATGAAGAGCCTCAAACCGTTCCTTCAGGATCTTTACAAGGAAGTCTGACTATCTTGTAGGTGGGCGGCCACGTGATCTTTTGACATCCCGTGGGATCCAGTCGGTAATGGCTCTAGTCCAGCGGTTGTCTCCAAATCGCATTATATGTCCAGCCCATCTGATTTTCGATGCCTTGGCAAACGAGACAGCATCCCTGATTCTGGAATAGCGATGGAGGTCAGAACTCCGGATTCCTTCTCTCACTTGAGTGAGGCGTGATATTCCAAGCATAGCTCTTTCGACTCCTCTCTGGGAGACCCGAATAGCATTCTCATCCTGTTTTTGTAGGGCTGAGGTCTCTGAGGCGTATGTTAATGCAGGGAGAACGGTGGAGTCAAAGAGATGTGCCCGGAGCCTGAGGTTCTTTGTCCTTTTTAGCTATTTCTTCGATGCCTTTGAAGGCATTCCATGCCGCTCTCTTCCTCCTGCACAGCTCAGGTTTGAGGTAGTTCATCATGTTGATTTCTCGACCTAGGTACACATAACTGCTGCATTCAGAGATGTTTGTTCCATTGAGAGTGAATGGGACCTCTGGAACTCTGGAACTAGCTAATAGACACCGGTGTCTATTAGCAATAGACACCGGTGGGGAAAGCACCTTACCCCTTGCAACACTTCTCCGTCCCACTGCCTTTGAGGTTTTAATGTGGCTACCAGAAATTTGTCAATGAGCTCTGTTGAAGGGTGGGTAGAGTGGCTGGATCCTCCTCGGAGCTAGAACCCCCGGCAATACTGGGGTGGAGGGGTTGGCTGCGAGAGCTGTAGTGGGTCTCTAATATGGCTCGGCACTGCCAGCAGTCATGGGGTTCCTCTTCCCGAGACCCCCATAACATCCCGGTTCCCCCACCAGCCCCATGCAACAAGCACTCAAGATGGAAGAAGGATCCAGGTGAGACGGCGGCCTCTTCCCACCCCAATCTCTGCCCCAGCTGGAATAATGAACTCGGGACCCAATGTGGGAGCCCACCCCAAGGACCCCTTCTGCATTCCCAGCATCTGACTGCCCCCTCCCCACCCCTGGGGTCCCCAACATCAGGCCACATGACACTTTTTTTTAAATCAGATGAGCTGGCATTGCTGGCACTAATGATCCTCAGCTCCTATCACCTGTAAAAATAGTCACCAGGGACGGCTGTTGTCGCTGCATTTTTAGAGCGTTAGAACTATTTCCAAGGCGGCAAGTGTGCGCACAGAGCGTTGCTGGGGCGGTGGCAAAGTGTGAGTCAGCTTCAGCGGCAGTAACAGCTGGGAGGGGTGGCTGGCGCTGCAGCTGCTGCTGGAAGGACGGGCGGGGGCTGGCAGCGCAGAGCAGAAGCTTCTAGGGCCACCTTCCCTCGGGAGCCCCAGGGGCCAGCCAGCAGCCTCCCCACAACCCACTCTCTCATCGGCCACATTCCCGGCAAGCTCGGTCTCAGGAACATCGTGAGGCTCCTCCACACAATTGAAAGTGTCAAAGCTCAGGGTCCCCACGGAACCAACAGCTGACATCCACCTCTTCCCAATCCACACTGCACACCTGTTACGCTTTCTCTGTTCTTTGGGGAGACTTAGAGACTCAGGATTAGAGGGATGAAGGTGGAGCCTCAGCGGCTTGAGGGTCCATCTCACAAAAGTCCATCTCATTCCTAGGAGGTTTGAGACTTTCCAGAGGTTCCCCAGGCCCCAGAGTTGTCACGGGCAGCTTCTGCCAGCACAGGGCTGACTCCGAGCAACGCTTTTCTTGCCTGCTGGGCCGGGACCATCTGGGCCCTGACCCAGGCCCGTGCTTGAGAGAAGGAAGCTTATGTAGGTGTCTGTCCACCCAAATACACCCCATGGGGGATACTACAGGCCTCCCAAGGTCAGGGTGCAAGGCAGTGATGGAGGCCAGTCTATGCTGAGGATCACCTCTGAAAAGAGCCCTGGGGTCCAGGGGGCTGAGTCAGGGTAGAAGGATGGAAAAGGGCCGGGCAGGCAATGCCCGCCTCTGGGACCACCGAAGTACGACTGAGAGGAGCAGAACCCTCCTCCTAGTCTTTGGGCACCTCCTTGGCCTTTGAGGACTGCAGGACCTGGGGGGTCAGTCAGCGAGGGGGGAATAACACCCAGCCACCTCCCTTGCAGACCCTGAGAGCTGGCTGGGCTTCCAGGAATCTGGGAGCCCCTGGAGCAGTGCTGGTCAGTGCAGAAAAGGGTCTGGAGTGGAGCTGAGATGTAGCCTCCTCCCAGCTGGGCCAGCCACACCATGGACGGGTGGGAAGGGCAGAGTCCAACTCCAGGGCATGAGGCTTGGCTCTGTCCTTACCTTGAGCTCATCAGAACTGGGCATATTCCCATCCGGCTTCGGAAAGGGGCTGTGAGTGGCCAGTGAGATGCTACTCCAGTGTCCATCTGCAGGGCAAGGACACACGGGATCAACTTCTTGCCACCACCCCAGCCTGCTGGGGATAGGGAGAGCGGGAGAACTACAAACTGAGTTTCCTTCAGGCTCACTCAGAGCAGAGAGGAAGAGCTTGTGCTTGAACATCTAGCCAGCGACAACCCTGACCAGGCCTAGAGCTGGGTGGGGGGAGAGAGGGAAAGGAAGGCGGATGCCCTTGGATGCCACTGGCTGCAAAGTAACAAAATTATTCAAGAGACCCTCCAAAATGTCTTGAGGGACAGGGCACATGGCACCATGAGAGAACTCTTGCCTTGCGTGCAGGAGGCCCTGAGTTCGATCCCCAGCACCCAAACTAGAAAGTCCTTTAAGAACCAAGGGCAGCTTCCTTCCTCTTCCCCCACCTCCATTCCTGTGTGCCTCGGGCAACCCTTTGCTGGCAGAGGGCACTGCGTCTCTGAACCACATTTTACACAGAAAGCTCACGGGCTCACACTCTCCAGGGCAGAGCCACCCAACTGTCTCGGACTTAAGCCTGTGAAGGCAAAGTCTCAGGAACATGTCCGAGGACAAGCTGAAGCCTGCATGGAACCACCTCATGATAACTTCAGGAATAAACCCTAAACAAAATACACATAGTTCTGCCTAGAGAAACCCTCCCCAGCTGTGCACACAGCTAACATGGGTTCAATCCCTGTAACCGCAGGGGGCCACCTGAGTTCCACCAGGAAGAAGCCCTGAGTACAGCTGGTGTTTCCAAAATCTAGAAAAATATACAAAACTGGGGCTGGGACCCCAGTATAGCACGTAGGATATTTGCCTTGCACACAGCCTACCTGGGTTCAATCCCAGCATCCCATATGGTCCCCTGAGCACCACCAGGAGTAATTCCTGAGTGCAGAGCCAGGAGTAACCCCTGAGCATTGCTGGTGTGATCCCAAAAAGAAAAAAGAATACAAAACCACCCTAATACAAAATAGCAAAAGCTTTACACATCACAGCCATCACTGAGATGAAGAAAGCAGAAGAGAGCCTCCTCAGAAAATTTCAAAAACAGAAATTCCATAGATTCTGTCATCCTACTTCTAGGTACTTACAAAAGGTACATGAGCATCAATTCAGGCTCTGTCTGTCGCCTGTGACTGTTGTGTTGTTCACAAGGCTGGGACAACTGCGCCCCCATCACCTGCCAACGCAGGAAGGGGTGGGCAACTCAGACGTGACAGAGAGCTGGGGAGTGGGGAGCGCACGCCACGGAGTACTATTTGTTAAAAAAGAGCTGAAATCCTGCCATTTGCCACATCGTGGATGGGCCTATGGGGAATCCTGCTGAGTGAAATAAGCCAGACGGAGACAGACAGTTTGATTTGTCTCCTATGGAGTATAGAGCAAAAACAAACAGGTAAATAAAACAAAAACAAGTTTTTTGGCAAGGCAGTGGCGTGAGGCAGAGGCCAGTCCAGCAGGCGGTCGCTGACCTGAAACTGACCCAAGGACATGTCTATTCAAAACGTTTCCTTCTGGATCAGTCATGGCCTGATCAGCGCTGGATTGTTTCAGCAGGAGATACACCTGCGACAGATGGCGGGGTTGGGTGCCTGACCACTGAAGCACGCTACACAAAGGTACAAATGTCTGTGCATAGCAGCCGTGCAGCCCACCTGACGTGGCCACGAAACAGTGAGGCAGACAAAAAATCCTCACTGCCCATTCTACTCACTACTGATGATCAAGAAACTGTAGACAGGAGAAACATGGCTATGTGGCACCGTGGCCAACACACGAGTTGTCTAGATCTGGGTCCTGGGGGAGGGGAAGAGAGCAGGATTTGGCTCGAAGTGAAAGCAGGGCAGCCACGAGGGTGGACAGACTCCCTCCTTGTCCCCTCGGCTATCCATGCCATGCCTGGTGTCTGCCTGTGCCCTTGGCATGGCTCAGCTTCTCTGAGCTCACCATGACTCCATACTGCCCAAGCCCTCCTGCCCTGACCCACATCTTAACTTGATTCCATCTGCAGGCGGCCCATGCCCCAATACAGGTCACATTCACAGGCACCAGAGATCAGAACTTTCAACATTTCCTTGTGGGGTAGGGCGGAGGGTGTGGGGAGTGGAAAAGGGATCACTCCCAGCTCACCCCCATAACAGAAGCCAACCACAAGCAAAAGATGCGCTCGGCAGTAAATGCTCTCACTTGGGCTTTTTTCAGATACACATCTTTATTCATTGTATTTTATTCTTAGGAATGAAATCAATATTTTCCCCAAATCGTGCCAATGTCTTTCTGTTACTTGTCGTAGCTCATGTTTCATTTCTGGCTTTATTTGTTTATATGTTTTCTCTTTCTTTGCTCAGTTAGATGAATTGCTTTGAGGGTTCTTTTTTTCTCCCCTGAGCCCAAGTTACTGGTTTCGTTCACCCATACTTAAGTCTCTGCCTTGGTCCTCGAGCCTTTTCATCCGGTGTTCTCCTAACTGGCCCGACTGCCCTCCCTCACATAAGTAAAATCCTTGGAGCGCAGATTCTCTTCACTGTGTCTGTGGCTTGGTGAGGCATTTTGCTTTGTTTTTGTTTTTAATCCTAAGGACAGAGGGATTTTTTTAAGTATTTTATTATACTACCATGAGACATACAATTACAAAGATAGACAATTACAAAGTTCATATTTGGGTTTTGGTCAGACAGTATTCCAGCACCCATCCCTCCACCAGTGCCCATCTCCCACCACCAATGTAAGGACAGAGTGATTTATAATGAATGTTTTCCTACATCTGGAAAATTAGTCTGGGCATAAGATTTACTTTAGGCACCTGATCCAGGCTTGATGGTGGACAATTGAGCCTCGCTGGGTATAGTTCTGGAGGCCCCCAAACGTCACCTGCTGACCCTAGAGGCCACTGTGCACTGCGTGGGTGGAGGGGGGCCCACGGTGTCTCCTCTCCTGATCACCACTGAGGAAGTCACACACCCCAAATTAATACTATTCTGATTCTTTGTTGTGAGTTTCCATGACTTAGGCACCTCCTAAGATAGTTTTTTAGATGTCCATATAGTAAGACGCCTCAAATAACTTTTTTATTTCTTTTCAGGAGGAGAGGCTTGGAGCCACACACAGCTGTGCTCAGGGCTCACTCCTGGCTCTGTGCTCAGGGACCTCTCCTGGTGGTGCTCAAGGAACCTCATGGGATGCCAGGGACTGAATCAGAGTTGTCTGCATACAAGGCATGCACCGTATCTGCTGTCCTATCTCCATTTATTTCTGGTCCTCTCATGCTCTGTCAGGAATGTGGGGATGGGAACGTGTCCACTCCCGGTCCAGCAGCCTCTACAGGAGCATGTTAGGGGGGTCCCCCAATATGATCACCCCTCTCAACGTGTGTGACCACACAGATGCCCACTTGAGGCAGGACAATACATGTTGGCCTGCTTTGGGTCACACTGGGTGTAGAACTATTTACCAAAAGTTCAGGTGTGTGGGGCTGGAGAGACGGTGGGAAAGGCTGAGCACGGGTTTTGCATGCCTAAGATCCAATTCCCTCTCTGGCACCACCGTGTCCAGCGCACCCATCAAAAGACCCCTGAGCATGGATGGGAGTAGTT
Organism: Cryptotis parvus; assembly: GCA_021461705.1. Classification (NCBI taxonomy): domain Eukaryota; kingdom Metazoa; phylum Chordata; class Mammalia; order Eulipotyphla; family Soricidae; genus Cryptotis; species Cryptotis parvus. The sequence continues at coordinate 197,335 of JAJIBD010022191.1, forward strand.
CAAACACAAACAAGAATACAGGTCTAGGACCAGCGGGTAGGGCATCTGCCTTGCATGCGACTGACCCAGGTTCAATCCCGGCATCCCATATGGTCCCCAAAGCACTGTCAGGAGTAATTCCTAAGTGCAGAGCCAGGAGTAACCCCTGAGCATTGCCAGGTGTGACCCAAAAAGGCCAAAAACCCTTCAAGAATACAAGCCTAGACTTTCCACATAATTGCAAAGCAAACTAACCCTTTATCTCCAAAGGGCAACTCCTTACAAAGCTACACCAAAATTCTTCCAATCTTCTCTTGCTGCTCCCCGATGCTAGATCTCACCCCCTTTGAAGTCTCTAGGGCCAGGACCTCACAGCTCCAGCCCATAGCTCTCCCTCTCTCCCTCCATTCTTACTCTCTGTCTCCAGATTCCTGGCCTGTCCGGCTGGATGGACATAGGTGGACGCAGACTGGGCTAAGCTGTGTGGGCAGAATCAATCCCTCGTGTTTGAACAGAACGCTCAACATACCCTGTGGGGTAGGGCAGGGAGCCCATCACCAAGCCTGGGTCAGGTGCCCTAAAGTAAACCTCTAGCCCAATCTCTGGTTCAATCCTTGGCACCCCATGGAGTTCACCCTCAAGTTTGGGGAGGATGTAGTTGTCCGCACTGCCATGTGTCAGATATTGGCCCCTCTCGCATAAGGGGTGCCTGCTCTCCTAGGGGCAGCCTTCACTGTGACACTTTTGTAGAGTCTCACAGGTGCCCAGGGACCTCCCTCTGGAGACACTTTAGAGGTTCAGTCAAACTCCTCCAGGATCCCCAACCTCCCCCCCACCTCCCCTCACACTCTCCAGAATGGTGTCCCCTGCTGTGGGACCCAGCCCTCTCCCTCCTGAAATCTTACCTGCTTCCACCAGCACCCGGCAGGGTCACAGCACACAACCTGCCTGACTCTGGGCCCACCTCACTGCCCCCCTGCACTCCCACCCCACTCTCAGACGCCGCAGCAGGCACAGAGATGCACCTCAGAGAGGCCCTTCACACTTTCCCACCTCTGGGGACTGCCTCTGCCTTTGGCAACTGTTCACTCACCCTCGGGTCTCAGCCTAAAAACTAGAGATCTAAGCACAAAGCAAGTACCAGACTCGATGCCAACAGCCTGCCATGTTATTTTTTTCACAGATCGCTTCACTCTATCTGCAGAATAACCTTAACAGCTATCATCAATCCATTCCACAGAAGGCAAGACTGAGGCTCAGAAAGGTTTACTCACTCATCCCCAGTACCTCAGCACACAGGACTGGAACTTACAGTCGGGGTCAGGAGATCCTAAACCCCTCTCTTAAGTATCCATTCTGCTGCTTTTGGTATGACCAAGGCTAGAAGCTTCCACCAGCCCCTCCCTGCCTCTCCCCCGACCTAAGCCTGGACCTCCTCCAGCCACTGCAACCCTGAACCGCCCCATGTGGAAGTCGCTGACTTGCCTTTCTGCTTTCTGCTTCTCCTTCCTAGATAAGGAGCTTTTGAACACTGGGAATGGATTTAGGTTGGTTGCTGCTCTAAGCAAAAGGCTTTAAAGGACTTGAAATTCATTAAGTGCTCTATGAATGAACAGATAAATAGTTAGAAGAGTGGATGGATGGAGGACAGATGAGGAAATGATTAGGTGGATGGATCAATGGGTGACCGGGCAGGTGGATAGATGATTGGGTGTAGGGTGGATGTGGCTAAGCGGGTGGGCAAATGGTTCGGGGAAAGTATGTATATACAGGTGGATGGATAGACAGGTGGGCAAAAGGATGGATGAGTGATTATGTGTAGGGCTATCTGCATGGACTGACAGATGGACACTAAGTGCTGGACCGTGGCAACTGACAAGATACCACCTACCCTGAAGGCGAAGTCAATACACAGAAGGAAAGACAAGTCAAGGGTGTTGGGTGTCTAGGAGCGGGTGAGGGTGTGGATGACCAAGGAGCACTCATGGAAATCGTGGGCCAAACACATCCCCCTACAGACAGCAGCTCCCCAGACCCCTCAGAGCGACACAATACTGCAGTGAAGATCCCTCCTCCATGTACATCTAAAGGTTTAAGAACAGACTTGAGCTGGATGCTCACTGAAAGCCTGATGTTCACAGCCAAAGAAAACATCTCAGAATGAAAAGACAGCCTAGAGCCTGGGAGAAAATATTCACATGCCGCCCCTCTGAGAGGGGCCAATATCTGAGAATTCCACAACCACCAGATAAATAACTCAGCCAAAAAAAATGACAGAAGGGGCTGGAGAGATTGTACAGTGGGGGAGCACTTGCTTTGCACACAACTGACTCAGGTTCGATCCCTGGCCTCCCATATGGCCCCCTACACACCTCCAGGAGTAATTCCTGAGTGAAGAGTCAGAGGTTGCCCCTGACGTTGCCGGATGTACCCAAAAGCAAACAAACAAACAAGTTAGGCAGAAGAGTCCAATCATTGCATCTCCAAACACATGGCTAATGGGCAGGTGGAAAAAAACACTGGTCACTGTCAATCAGCAGGAAAATGCCAAATCAGACCACCAGCACTAGAGACTACCTCTGCCTGTGAGAGCCACAGCAAGGGGTGTATAGGCAAGGGTGCGGCCTGCAGAAGGAAGGGCCCAACTACTGCCCTCTCTGGCCTGACCATGCACTGTACAGTGATCCTGCTTAGTGGGGAGAGGGACCCTCAAGCACATGGGAAAGAGATACCAGAAGCCCCAGAATGGCCACAGTGTGAGCCAAAGCACAGAGCAGTAGGTGACTCCCACCGGGCGCCCCAGGGTTCTGGCTTGGCCGGGGGTGAGGGTTGTGGGGAGACAAGGAGAGGTGCCAGGGCTGTCACGCTGGCTTGGGTGCTGGTGGAAATGTGGAGAAATGAGTTCAGACTGTTCAGCCAATGATGGGGTGACACTGAGATTACTGCCTGCCCCAGGATGGGCCCCTCAGGGGATCTGTGTCCAGGAGGACACCCCAGTGTCAGGTGGACAGCCACCACGGAGCTGCTTTGAGCCAGAAGGGTCTGGACCCTAAACCTGGGGAGGAGTGAACCCCTCCCTACCACTGTTGGGCAAGTTCACAGGAGCCCAGCAATGTTTCTGGGAACTGGCGGGGGGGGGGGGAAGGGACGGCATGGGGGAGCAAGACAGAGGAAGGGACTGAATGTCACCCACTGTCGAGGGCTTTTCTGCCTGGTTACACTTCAGCAACTTGGATCTGTGACATTAATTTGAATATTAATAATTTTGAAAAAAAACATACAGGAGGAAATATTTTTCCACTTGAACACGTGTTGCCAAGACCCTGATAATCAGCTCCGCAGCCTGCCTGCCTCCGGATGGCTGGGCCCCTCCTCCCAAGGCCCAGGGCTTCCCCAGCCCTTCCATCTTGGGGCCCCTTAAAAGAGAGGCAGCTTGTAGCTCTCCGGGGACCCAGAGCATCCCTCCACTTGCCCCAGCTTGGGCAGTACCACATGTTTCGAGGGGCAATCATTCCCCACTCAACTGGCCGTGTCCCTCACATTCCCCACATGTCCCTGCGGGGCACCTAACTGACCGGGTGTGAACTGCAACAGCATAAGGCATGGCTGGAGCCCGGTCCAGAAGATTGTAGGCCACACGCTCCCCCACAGCCCCAGGTGGGGACCAGTCTCCATCGTGGTACCTCTCCCGCCTGGAGGGACTCCCTGGAAAGCACAGGCCAGGGGAAGGCAGGAGGTGGGTGATAACCGGGAAGGCCTCCCTGTACCCCAGGCACTGTGCAGATTGCTCTCGAGGCCAGGGACGACGGCAACACCCCAGATGGAGTGGCAGCACCTCACCGTGAGGAGGGTGACATCTAGCAGCGCCAGCGCGGTCCTGAGAGCCTGCAGCAGCCCCGGCCCTCCTTCCTCTCCCGTCCTTCTGGCTGTCCTTGGGGGCCGAGACTTCAGCCTCACTATCAACCTCACGTTCCAATTCTCCCCTCCTCCTGCCCCTGCATCCTGGCCTGGCTGGGCTCCCCCCCCCCCCCCGCCCCTTAGCTCAACTCTGCAAACCATGCCTTCATGGCCAAGTGGGCGGGGCCACAGGGAGGGAAGAGACTAGCCGCACTGTCGGACCCCCAGAAGGATCACCGCCCACCGCCCACACCTTTCCTGTTTGCTGTGGCCCAGCTGCTCAGACAGAGCCCACCCCCACCAACTCCTGCTTTTACCACCAGGCCCCAGAGAGGCAGTGCCCGCAAGGCAAGCCCTGTCCTGGCCAGAGTGCATCCCAAGAATGGCTGGGCCGCGGCCCAGGACCAGGGACTGGGGACCTGAGTCAGTTCTCAAATACCACGGAGCCAGGGAAGGGCTTGGAATCACCTTTTCTGGTGAGGAGGGAGGTGTTACTGCAGGGGTGCAGACCCTCTCTGCAGTCTGGAGGGGGCAGCAGAGAGTGTCCCTGCCACCCACGTAGTGGGCTGTGCCGAGTCTTACCCAAATGTGCTTGGTAACTAAGGGGGCGCGGGACGGAGAGATTGTACAGCGCCTAAGCCCTGTACGTACTTGAACCCAGCTGGCACTGGTTCCATCCTGGCACCACACATGGTCCCCAGGTCCCATCCTGAGTACCTGAGCACTGTCAGTGTGCACCCCCCCACCCCACCACCCTGCCACACCCCAAATGAGTCATCTATTACTTGTCATCTCTCATGAAAGCCCATGTTGGGCAGGGGAGGGGTGCTCCCAGCGTGCTGGCAACACTGTACCCAGAGCACAGACAGGAAGCCTGAGAGCTGGAGATGGGCAGGATTCCCTGAATCAGTTACTGAGTAGGAGCCAGCACACTCCGCCACCGAAAGCAGCACTTGCTCTCCCGGCTCCACTTTCCTGGGGTCTCCAGAGGAGGGCAGCCCCCCCATCTACCTAACAAAAAGCACACACACCATAAACACACATCCACACACCACACACACACACACACACACACATCCCACATACACACACATCACACACACATACCACACACATCACACCATACACACATACATACCACACATCACACACCATACACACACACACACCACATGCACACACATCACACCATACACACATACATCACACACACACCACATACACACATCACACACCATATACATACACCACACACCATATACATACACCACACACATACACACACATCACACACCATACACACACACACACACACACTACCTGTGTATCTCAGGCTGGGGAAGGAGAGCTATTTGGTTGGTCTGGGCTGAGCTCAGGGCTTACTCGGGGCTGTGCTCCAGGCATCACCCCTGGCGATGTCCATGCTCAGGAATAAAGCCCAGGGCAGTCGCCTGCAAGGCAAATGCCGTCACGGCAGCAGCTCCTGTCCCCACTGCCAGCTGTCTGACGAGGTCCTTCTGCCCTGGTCAGCAGAGCCCTGGGCCCCCGGCTGACCTGGGATCTCTTGGAGGTGAGCGATACAAGCAGGGTGGCCTGCGCCTGACCCCCACGCCTACCCCCACTGGCCAGCACCTCCTCAGGCCCCCAGGGGACAGCGATGCTAATTTATTCAGCTGCCTGACAGCTAACAGGCTTATCTAACTACAGTAAAAGAATTTTCTGAATTATTCATGTGATATTTGAAATCATGATTGTGGGAACAAATGAGCTACCCCCAAACCTGGAAATAAAAGCTGCCTCATTACTGATGCACCAGGCAGCATGGGCCAGAGAGCGAGGGGCCCAAAGGGGGCCATGGGGACCCCATGCCCAGGGCCCCTGGGCCAGGACGAGCCTTTTCTCTCTCAGCTGGGCCCCAAGTCTCTGCTTTCCTGGTCCCTCTCCCCAGCACAGTCTCCAGACCAGGGACCTCTGTTCTGTGCAGCCCCGTCACACCGGGAAGCATAGGCCACCCCACATGCCCGCAGACCGCACAGACTCGAGGGTTCTGGGCAGCAGGTCACTCTGGCCTGTCTCCCGGAGGTTGGGGATGCAGGACAGAGTAGGAAAGAAGCCAAGGGGTCTCCGTAGGCACCAGCAAATGGCTTAGGGGAGCCACTGTCTCGGGGTCACTGAAACTCTCATGTGGGAGCTCAGATGGGCACAACCACCTGGGGGCTGTCAGGGGTCCCTGTACACATGTCAACGATGTCCACTTTAGCAGACCTGCAAAGCCCTCTGCAGCTCCCACTCTGACGACTCCCACACGAGTGCAGGGTGGAGGCGGGAGGCACTGTACCTACAGGGATGCTGCGCTCCTGGGCCTGTCCACACAGGAGGCTGGGTATGGCCTCCAAGGCGGCTCCATGGGAGCTGGGCAGCTGTTGTGCAGAGCCTGAGAGGCCCCTGGCACCTGCCCAGCAGGCCCAGCAGAGCTGGCGGGGTGCAGGTATGGGTGGGAGGCCAGCAGGTCCCATGACAGGAGGTCTCAGGACATTTCTGGTCCTCTGGGGCGAGGTGCTGGTGCTCCCGTGGGTCACTCCCCGTATAAGTCCCACTAAAGGGTTCATCCAGAGGATGGTACCCACGAGCTCCTGGTCTTCTGGGGTCTGAACAGGGACACTGCCAGAACAGAGCCAGGTGCCAGGCCCCCACAAGAAAGCAGGCTCACAAGCAGGGACAGCAAGGGTCAGCAGGGGGACAGCAGGCTGATGCAGCCTCCCGAAACCTCAGCCCAGCGTCTAAACACCCCACTCCCAAAGCAGACCTCCTCCCCAGACTCCTTTTTCCCTCACTGCAGAAAAGCAAATGTCTATTTTTAAAACTGAATAGGGCACCGGAGCAATAGTACAGCAGATAGGCATTTGCCTTGCACACGGCTATCCCGGACTCCATCCCCAACATCCCATATGGTCCCCTGAGCTCCACCAGGAGTAATTCCTGAATGTGACCTAAAAAGCCCCCTACAAAATAATAAATAGGGAAGGGGCGGAGTGACAGCACAGCACTCCCCTTGCACATGGGTTCAATCCCCAGCATCTCATATGGTCTCATGAGCATCATCAGGAGAGATCCCTGAGTACAGAGCCAGGAGTAAGCCCTGAGCACCACTGGGTATAGCAAAAAAAAAAAAAAAAAAGATAGCAAATGTATTATCTGAAAGTCATGAAAGAGCAGACAGCGGACACTCATCCCTACCTCCAAGTGAGACCTCAGGGCTACCTAAACCTCAAGGGCTTAAGAAAGTCAATGACAGATGAACAACTTGGCCCAGGAAGCCCCCATGGACACTGGGGGCTGGGCGTCCAGGTATATCCTATACAGGACTCAGGCAGCACGGCACCCACAAGCCAATAATTGCTGGAAGGGACCCCCAGGTCCCCAAGCACTGTTTGGGAGGCCCCCCAGAAAAGAAGAAAGGAATGAAAGTGAAAAAGCATCTTTGATCTCAAAGGTTGCTGTACCCACTATATGGTCCTGGCTTCCAGGGCAGGTGGCTCAGAGGAGAATCAGGAGGAAACCGATATTCTCAGCCCTGCCTGCCTCCCTTAGCTTACTCCTCCTCCTCATCCATCTTTCTACTTCCTCCAGGAAGCCTTCCCAGACTTTAACCCTCCACACTGTTGGATGCTCCCAGCACCAAATTGTGCATGGGTCAAACTACACAGAGAGATTCAGAGACCAAGACACGGGGACACCTCAGAGATACTGGGACGAGGTGCTGGTGCTCCCATGGGTCACTCCACTTACTCTGAGAGTGGTTTGAGTCTCTGCTCAGACCACCATGATGAAGTAATGATGACAATAAACACAGAGACATGTACTTTTTGTTTTCTGATGTGTGCAACGGTTATGGAAGCACTACGCCGTAATCGATTAAGGCTGTTACAGCGTGCACTGAGGAGGAGCCCATGCCCTGATTAAATGTGACAGGGAGGCACAAAGTGAGCACATGCTATTTGAAAAGGTACCAACAGACTTTGTGTGATGCAGAGCCACCACAAAACTTGTGTTTGTTGTTGCTGTTGTTGTTTAAAGAAAATGCTACATGTGAAGCACAAAATAAACCAGGTACACAGGGGGCCCAGAGGATGACGCTGTGGCTAAAGCACTCATCTTGCAAACGTGAGGTTCTGAGTTCAATCCTTGGTGCCATCACATGCACAGAGCCTGGTCCTGGCAAACCAGCTGTCTGCAACCCCCAGCACTCCGCCGCAGTGTGGTAAGGTCTGTAAGAGCCCCACAACCAAAAGGCTGAGAGCCCTGGACCCCAGCAAGCATGGCAACTAGAGAGATGTGCGAGCTCTGTCTCTAGGAGGACAACCTCTGGCACATGTGTGTGAGCACACAGAGACCTAGAAGTAAAGGGGTGCAGCACCCCCAGTAAGGATCATCGCCAAGTGCCTGGGCACAACCTCTGGCAAATACCACAAGAGGTGCTAGCACAACACAACCACCACATCGACAGTGGGAGGCGCGTGAGGCTCTTACACTGGGGGCAGAGGCAGGGCAATGTCCTCTAAAAGCTGGCTGACAAGCCCGGGGCAGCAGGCTCCCACCCCCAGTGGTGTCTGAGGCAGCCCCCACTGCCCTGGTGTTAGGTACCCCAGGTGAGAAAGGGCCCCTCGGAGAGCCTCGGGATTCAGGAAGTGCCCAGGGGAAGCATTAAGGCCTTGAATTTGATCACTGGTGCAGTCCACAGTGCCCAGGCAATCCTGACCACACCCACAGTCCAGGGTCTTCGTTCAGAGGGGAAAAAATGAGATATGCAGAGAGATGTACAGAAACATAAAAACTCGGGTGCTTAGTGGTAAAAACCCACCAGTTCCATGAATGCTTCTCAGAACACACTCAGTAAATGTCTGAGCGCAGGAGAGGAGAGAGATGGAGCTTCTCTGGGTCCATGGACAACAGGCCCCCTCCTCCTCGGGCCTGGGCGCCAGGCCCAGAATATGGAGAAGAGACTGGAAGGCCTCATTGCTCACTTCAGGAGACCCGCACCCTGATGGGGCAGCAGAAACAAACCTGTGAGTGTCCCCTCAGATGTCCAGAAAGCTTGTGCTCTGGCGCAGTGGTTTCCGACCACCAGACTACAAAAATGTCCTGCTGATGCATGAAAGAGTTACAGCTGTGTAATGCAGTAGGGTGACTTCCAATGCATGGGGAAGGTTGCCCACCACTGCTCCGGCTCACCATGCTCTGTGTCTCCAGGGAAGGTTGCCCACCACCGCTCTGGCTCACCATGTTCTGTGGTTCCAGGGAAGGTTACCCACCACTGCTCTGGCACACCATACTCTATGGCCCTGGGGTCAAGCTTGCTGCCAAACTAGAACAAGAAGCATTACTGGTTGGGGATTCAGGCTTCAAGAAGAGCAGTCAGGGTAGACAGCTCAACAGGATGGCATGCACGTTAGACATACAGCAGACCCATCTCTATCCCAGGTACCATACATTCCCTGAGCACCGAGCCAGGAGGAGCCCCTACACACTGCTGGATGTGTGCAAGGACCAGAAAGAAAACAATAAAGAGTCAACAGCCTGTGTGGATGGGTTGTTGAGACTTTATAATCCGACCAGTGCCTGGCCTTGCCCCAACTATTTAGCACAGATCCAGGAAGTATAAAGTGGGTCACTGGCTCCTCACATGGGGGTGCTGCCTATTTTTATAACTAGGTTCCAACATCATCAGGCGAAAAGCTTACAACATCGCTCTCCCCTAGGGCACAGCCTCAATTGATGAACCTTAATTTTTTAGTCACCCAACGATGCTAGGAGTTACTCCTGGCTCTGCACTCAGGAATTTCTCCTGGCTGTGCTCAGGGGGACCATATGGGATGCTGGGGTCAAACCCTGGTCAGCCATGTGAAAGGCAAATGCCCCATGTACTATCACTCCAGCCCTGATGAACCTTAATTTTATGGGAAGGGGCACCATACTGGATCAGGTGCCTCTGCTGCACTCAGATACCCAGCGAGAATGGGTGTTTGGGGCAGAGGGATCAAAGGTCCAAGTGGATGGCCTCAGCCTGAAAGGCAGGTGACACCTAATGAATGCCTGCTGGGAAATGGGCATCCTAGGGGCTGGCCATCAGTGGCCTTCCTGGAAGCCATGACTAGTGTAACCTGCCTCCTCCTCCTCAGCCCAACTCCACCTCCCTTTATCTTCTATCATATTTTTTCCAGGAGGAGTAGGGGCGGGGTGCACTTGAGTGATGCTCAGAAGCCACCTCAGGGGTGTACTGGGGACCACAAGAGCTGGGGTTGAACCCAGAGCTCCCGCATGCAGAACATGTCCGGGGAAAACAGACAAACCCATGAATCTGTCTCTGAACATCTTTTACTTGCTCCTCTGCAGACCCACACAGGCAGCTCCTCTGCAGACCCACAGATTCAGCAGACCTCAACCGTTTCCTGCTGGGCAGAAGCCCCGCCCCTGCCAGACCTTACTATGCAGGACTTCCCAGTATAAGAGCCTGAGAGGAGTCCCCTCCCCACGGCGCTGCAGGGTTCGTGGGGACTCCAAATTGCCTCCCAGGTGCAGCTGCCCAGAGCAGCCAAGCAAAAAAGGAGCGTGGGCCTGAGGTGAGTCACGCTGTACCTGCAACCATGCGCAACTCCTGCAGTCAAGTGCGTAGCCTCCAGCACGCATGCGCAGGACTTGGTCCTTCCGCCTGCTCCGCCTGCTCCGCCCCAGCTGTACCCGAATGTGCTCCTGCAAACAACTCCCACCCTTCCTCTGTGACCCTCAGAGTTTCTGGGTACTTGTATCAGCTTGACCATATCAAGTACTCTTCATGATTTGCCCCTGGTCTTAAACCACCTTCCCAAGGCCCACCATAGCCTCTGCCATCCGGGCGCGCATGTCAGATGGTGGCACCTGCTCTCATCCTCACTCCTGGGGTTCCCTGCGGGAGTTGGAGGCCCCTGGTCCAATGCTCGGGGAGAGAAGGCCATCGCCTCAGGCCTGGCCACTCTTTCCCCTTTGGGAATGAGTCTTCTTTTGTAACTGTACCTCACTGCAGTCTGTGTGAGCATTTGGAGTGCCCGGAGGCTTCTTCAGCCGTAACCTTCTGTCTAGGTGCCACAGCCAGGCTCTCCCTGATATGAGTTCTGTTTGCTCACACAGGTCAATGTCTCCAGAACCAATCTCTGTAGCTGGGAGATGGCTCAAAATTCGGATGCGTTTTCACCTTCAAAGGGAAAAAAAGAAAAAATGTTTTCTGAATTAAAACTTGTGGTTGTGGAAACTTGAATTTAAAAATCAGATTTTTCTAACTGAATTGAGAGCTATGCAATTAAGCAAATGAATGACTAATGAAATGATTATAAAGCACTTTGCAGAAATGTTATGTAAATGCGGGCAGAGAATAACAAAATGTGATGACAGGTACACTGTTAGTGCTTCGGATTTGTTCTTGCGCAGTATTCACAAACACATCACACCCTGACAGGCCCTCCGGCCTGCTCCAGCCCTGAGGGGACATCTGCTGACCCCAGGTCTGGAACTCATCTGTTAACCTAGGCCCCCTGCATTTGCCAGAGGAAGACAGTTGGGGCGGGAGGCCCCAGGGGGAAAGTAGTCATGAGTTCTATAATGTGGGGGAACTCGGTCTCTCGCAGATCCCAGAAAAGTGACCTGCGGCCACACAGGCCAGAATCCTCTTCTGAGATCTGAACAGGAATTGCTTCCTGGGCTCAGAACTTCGAGAAATAACATGGCAGCAGGGAGGGAGCAGCTCGCTGTGAATCTAAGTAGGAAACTCAAAACTTGTCCTGCAGAGGGACCTTGCAGCTGGAGGGTGCTGGGGAGAGCCAGAGCCAGAAGGGACGGCACCAAGAGGGAGGCTCTGTCCTGAGCAGACGTTAATGGTGGAGGCCCCATCTCTGGCGCCCCTTGAGGAGTACAGAGAGCTCAGGAGGGTTCTAAGAGCAGATCAGCCTCCTGGGCTGAACATCAGCCTGTCTGCTCTGAGTAGGGAGGAAGGCTCCGGTGCTCTCAGACCAATAAGGCAGACAGGGTGCAAGGAGAGGAAGAGAGAGAAAACAAGCCTCAGTGCCAGCAGTGCAGGGCTGGGCTAGTCCGTAGCCTCGTCCTTGAGGAACCTCGTTTGACCCTGATCCTGGACTGGGTCCAGAGCTCTGGGAAGGTCAGACCATGCATAAAGCAACTACCAATCCCAAGCTCCAAGCACCCCATGCTGGTCTGACATCCCCTCCAAGAACCCATGAGGAATCCAAGCCATGGGGCCAGTGTTCTGAGACCTCCTTCTGGTTTTAGTAAAGGCTGGAACCCTTTAGGGTCCACTCTACAAAGTTTTATCTGGTCAGTGAATACTTGTACAATCACAGTAAAGCTGCCCGGTTTATGCTTAGTACATGGCAGCTACTAAGCTAAGTTGTTGTGAGAGTTACAAGGCTTGGGAAGAGGCTTGATGGGAAAGTGTGTGTTTGAATGCCTGAGACCTGGGTTTGATCTTCAGCGCCAGCATCACGCACGCACGCACGCCTTGCCACACACACACACACACACACACACACACACGGGGGATCTAAGAGATTCATAGCAGGTAAGGTTCTTGCCTTGATTGTTTGATCCCTGATCCTAAGTACTGTCAGGAGTGATCCCCGAGCACAGAGCCTGGAGTAAGCCCCTGAGCACAGCTGGATAGAATGAGCTACTGCTGTTAGTCATTAGCCTTAAGTCCTCCTCTGAGAGAGACTGCCAGACCCCCAAGGGTAAAGGGCAAACAGACACGGACGTGGTGGCTAGCAGCATGGTGGATTTGAGTCCAGGGATCCTCATGCGTCAAGCTGCTGCGTTCCCATGTCTGTTTCTGGAAGCCCCACGTTCGGAGTCACCTCATCAGCCCACCACACATTGTTCACAGATCCAGAGCCGCTGGATCTATCCCTTGGGAAAGGGTTCTAGGAGTTAACGCCCTCCTCACACCCTCGGGACATGACCTGAGAGGGGGAGTGTGGCGTCCCGCTGCCCTCAGTGGGCAGCATCCTCAGGGCAGCAGGGACCTCTATGGGGCCTGGGAATCTGGCATCTGATTCCTGCCCAGACAGGAAGCTGGCGCAGTGTCCTTGGGGCTAGATGTGCCCATGTGCAAGCCCAGAGCTTCCCAGTGCCCATGAAGGGCATTTAGCTGCTTACGCTCTGCTGGAGGTGACCAGGACCTCGTGGACATGCCCAGACAGGGCTGCGGAGTGGATCTAATTGACGATGTAATCACTGAGTGATTTAAGCGCTCTGGGACGGGCCCATAACAAATCAGCCGTGGAGCCCTGAGCGCTGAGGGTGCCTCTGCGCATGCGCTCAGGAGTGAGTTAGTCCCACTTCAGTGTGCAGCCAAGCTCCATGCCCACCGCCACTGCGACCCCTCAGGCTGCCCACCTCACCCTGCCCTCGCCCCCCATCACCCACAGGAATCACTGTCTCTCACTTTGGGGCTTCTCAGAAGGGCCTGGGCAGTGCTTGATCTACAGCTGGCTCTAGACTAGTGCTTCGGAGGCCAGCGCACAGCCCTGGACATGAAGTCAGGGATGTTGGCCATGGTTGTTCATTTTAAGTACCAGTTTAGCCCACCGGGTGCTCCAACATTCAGCCAATCTTCCTCTGTTTGGGTGTGTCTGTCAGGGTGTTTTGGGATGAACTCGACCTTTAAATGGGGAGACGGAGTCCAGCACCCTGCCTTCCCTGATGTGGGTGGCCTGGTGCAATCAGGTGATTCACTGGATTATGCCCATGGCCAACTCGCCCAGCGTGAGATTTGTTTCTTCAGGTTCTGTCTAAGAACCAGGCTGCTCCCTGCTCGTGGCCTGGCAGAAACATCATCTCTCCCAGGTCTGCTGTTTTTTTCAGCTGAAACTACAGCATCAGCTGTCTCAGGTCTCCAGCTGACTGACTGCTGGTCTTAGAACTTCTCTGTCTGCGTGACTGCAGGCTTCAGCTCCTTGTACCAAATCTCTTTCTATGCCTCTGTCTCCATCCTCTTTGTTTGGTATCTCTGGGGACCCTGGTTAGCCCAACTCATGAGGAGTTTGTGTGAAGGCAACAAACCAGACCGAAGAGATCAAAATGCTCCAGGGCATATGCGGGGGCCCAGCTGTGATCCCCTAGTGTCACATGATCTCCTGAGCACCCGGCAGTGACCCCAAAAGTCAAACCAAACCTAACCAGCCATGGTGCTTCTAAGATCTGCTCTAACTTCCAATTCTCCCCAGAAGCAAAGGCGAGAGAGAGAGGAGCCAGTGGCTAAGAAGCCTGGCTTGGAAGGAGCAGGAAACAGGTCTGAGGAGGGGGCACAGGTCATGAAGAACAGCCCACCCCCAGCTAGTAGACCCCAACATGGTGTGTGCAATGCAGAGGTTGAATTTCAAGGAACCTGGACAAAACATAACCAATGTGCTTTCTTTCCTATAGACAGAAGGTAACAAAACATAACTGTCGGGAGCCGCTGGGGTCCCCAACAATACCAGGAAGCGAGTTCCCTTCTACCTGCAAAGCCAGCGGGAAAAGATGAAAACTCAGGAATCCAGCGCAGATTTAAAAGGGCTTAATTATCACAGATTCCGATATACAATCCAAGAGCAGGGAAAGCTCCAGACTCTGGGTTCCCAGCCAGGCCCCAGCCACGTGTAGGCCAAGATGGCCGCCACCACGTGTTGAAGCCCAACAGAAAATGGAGAGGACAGACAGGCAGAAGCCAAGGGAAGCCAAAATGGCAAAAGGGCCTTTCTCTCTTCTCCCAGTTTATTTTATAAATAGAAATCCACCAAAACTTCCAGGCTGGGCTATCTAGAGATGAATACAAGTAAACAACTCTATTGAAATGCAGCACTTCAGGTGGCCTTCTGGCTTTTATAAGTACCAGAGCTGATTCAAAGCCTCCCTAGCAGAGCTGGGAGGGGCTGCAAGCTAAGTGTAGCTGGAACTTAAAATAGGGCATGTCACCCAACACATAACCAATGTGCCTTCTTTCCTATAGATGGAAGGTAACAAAACACAATCAATGTGCTTTCTTTCCTATAGACGTACTTATGATAGAGGCTAACTTCTAAGCTGGGGACAGTAAGAAAGGGGCCGGAGCAATAATACTGTGGGTAGGATTGCCTTACATGAGGCTAAACTCAGCATCCCATATGGTTCCCCCACCCAAAGCACCAACATGGGTGATTCTTGAGTACAGAGCCAGGAGTATCCCTAAGCATCACTATGTGTGACCCAATATGTCAAAAAAAGAAAAAAAAGAAAGGAAGGAACAGGGGCTGGACAGATAGAATAGAGGTTAAGGTTCTCAACTGAATCACCAGCACCACAAATGGTCTCACCAGAACCACCAGAAGTTATTCCTGAGCACTTCTGAGTATGGCCTAAAAAACAAAACAAAACAAAAAGAAAGGAAAAAGAAAGAAATGAAAAGTAAAAAAGAATGCGGAACATAGTGTAATGAAAGTTATATAAATAATGTGTTTTCTCTCTCTCTCCTCAGTTGGCCACAGGTCACTGAAACCACAGAAAGGCAAACTGTCAATAAGGAGCTGTGCAGGGACCCACTGAGCAGTTTCTGCCCCACTAATGTAGCAACTAACATAACACAGGGTCCTGGCAGGGCCAATTGTCCTCCCCATAGCAATTCAGGGACACAGGGTCCTTGTGTCTCGTGGCTACCCTACCTCCTGTGCCTGTGGTCACCTTCATGCACTGATGAGACGAGATAGGATATGGTCAGGCAGTGGCAGGCCTCTCTCTGCCATGCTTGCAGGGCACAGAATAGCTGCAGTAAAGGCCGGTGCCCCGCAGCTACACACAGATGTAGAGGTGGGGGGACAGGGTGTAACTGGAAAGTGGGTCTGGACATACTCTGCTCATCACTGGGGAATGGATCTGGAGACAGCAGGCAGCTCTACCCCACGTAGGCTAGTCAAAGGCAGGAAGGTAGAGGATGACAACAGACTAGGAGTCCCCTGACTTGCAGGAAACCAGCAGGCAAGAAATAAGTAAAGGATGAGCAGAGGCTGTTATTCAAGGGCAGGACGTTAGTTCTGCACCTTTACAGCTGAACCCTTGACACAGGCATAGGGCCAGACCTGTGAGTGTTCCCCAGATTAAAGTATCTGGGGAAGACGGGTCCAGGAAAACAGGGTAAGCTTGGGCATTAAGTATCTTCCTTTGAAGGGGTATTGCAAGGGGTAATACTTGAATCATGGTTTGAACAGCTGGTCCTAGACTGACGCATGTCCTCAGAAGTTTCCTGTGATAACTTATAATGACTTCAAGTATAAAACTATATAGTCATTTAGGAAAAGGCTGTGAAAATACTTACATAGGTTTCATACAAAATTACACTCAGGTTTAGCAGCTCCATTCCTATGTATACACCTAACTGAACATATGGTGTTGATACAGAAATTCTATCATAGTGCATTGCAGGACTCAAACTTAGCCAAACATTGTTTTATACACAGGATGCCTAGTGCCTGCAGTGACCCTGTTCTAAATACTGAGACATGAATGTGGACATGTAAATATTCTGATCACAAATGACACATGTTAGTTCCTCCTTAGAGGTCCAAGAGGTAGTTCAATTTTCACCAGCCCACTGGTGGGGAATGGTTAAAAACCACAGACATCAAGAAATGCCTGAGGGCCAGAGTGATAGTTCAGTGAGTAGGGTACTTGCCCACTGGGTTGGCCCAGAGGCTAACTCAGGTTCCATCCCTGCCATCCCATAGGGTCCTCTGAGCCCTGCTGGGAGTGATCCCTGAGTGCAGAGCCAGGAGTAAGCCATGAGTACAGCCAAGGGTGACCCAAAACAAAACACAAAACAAAATTTTCAAAGGTCTGGGCTGCGAGGCAGGGGTCAGAGGAGAATTGCTGACTGGGCCCTTCCCTGTGACGCTTGTCACTGGTGGCTCTGCACGCATCTCTGTGGCCCCTGCCCCTCCTCTAAAAGACACTCCTGCCCTAGAAGCTTCACGGACAGGAGCTGGCTGCCCTGGGCACACCAGCAGGGATTGGGAGTGACAGGAAACTGCCACCAGGGACCCCAGGAGTCTCCCCAGGCCAGACAGCCCGGCAAGCATTCCCTCTCCACTCCAGTTTAGCTTGGATGTCCCTTGTCCACTTGCTAATTCTATACTTGCCAAGGGCCCTCAAGAGACCCGTCGATTTTCCTTCTCCTGAAAAACCAACTCTTATATCAACTAACTCCCTTTATGCCCGTGGGTGCCAGCTGGCACCCAGTTCCGCCAAGCGCTTGTCCTCTGAAAGCAACCACCTAAGGACCCCTCCATGTCTCTGGAGAAAACACAGGCCTTCACTGCCTGTGGGGAGTGCAGTGGGGAGCACAGAAGGCAGACATGGTTTAGCAAAGATTTCTGGGGCTCCTCTGGGCACTCGGCTGCTGAGAGGTTCCCTTCAGGGCATATTAGATGCAGCTTTGAGCGACCCCTCTGCTTTCTCATCCCCTGCCACGCCTATGTGGGAACTTGGCTGTGTGGGGGCTCATTTTTTACTCTAATTAGAAAATGTATATCCAAACAGCATCAAACACAGATGAGCCTTGCACAGGAGGGAAGGTGTTTATTAAACATATTTAATGAAAGTATGGCTGAGCCTCTGAGCCTTCTCCCCACTACCTGGCTGTGTGTCCCCGATGTCCCTTGGGGTCGTTCAGGGAGAAGAGCACCCTGTACCCAGGCTGAACTCCATACCTCCCAGACTGATGCCTCTATGGCTGAGCCAGGGACCCACAAGTCTCCTTTCAGCCTGGCACAATGCACTTACTCGCTGTCCACTTATCTCTGTATCGATTCCACTATAAACCCATACAGAACTCCCCGCCCAGGCCAGCCCCAGAAGCCTCCATTGATTATATTGGAAGAAGGTTTGTTGTAAAACATCGAAATGAAGTAAGCTTTTTGAGGGCCCATAAATCACCCAGGATAATGCCGCAAATGAACCCAGCTTCTTAAACACCCGGAAAATACGACCCCATAAAGCAGTTCTGACAAGAAATCACAGCCCCTCTCTCTATGTAGCTGCCATTTGAAAAGCGCCATCAATAACGGTTATTGCTGTTTGGTAAGCAAAAGAGGGACGCAGTGTCCGTCTCCTTTAGAAACTTCCCTCAAAGTCACTTTGCCTGAATGGCAGTGTGGCATTTTTTCATGCAGTAAATACATCCCAATTATAAGCATGTCATGTTAGCTTTTACAGTTCACTAATCACAAACTTTTTGTCTGTCATTGCCAACCAGCGCCTTTTCTTAATCGGAATTTATGGTTGTGTTTGGCTGTTCATGACCAGTGAGGGGGTCAGGGCTGCAGGGGGCTCAGCTCCGGCCAAGGTCATCTCAGCCCGTCCCCTTCTGTCCTTCAGTCTGAAGATGAGGCACTACATGCCACAGGGGTTGGGGTGGGGGAAACTCCTACAGGAGGCTCCGCTGTGGGATCCCCTCATTCCATGATCCCCTATCAGCCCTTCAGCCTGTTTTACCTCAGAGGATTCACTTTCTTAGCGCTCCAATATAGAGCCATCAAGGACTACAAACCTCAGCAAAGCCCAGGGGTGGGGAAACTTTCTTCTTCCAAGGGCCATTTGGATATTTATAACATCACTCATGGATGCTACAGTACAGGCAGGCAGGCTAGGAGAGGCCATGAGAAGCAATCGTGTCTTCACCAGGGCCAGTCAAAGTTTGTTCTTGTTGTTTTTGTTTTGGGAGGCCACACCCAGTGATGCTCAGGAGTTACTCCTGTCTCTGAGCCAAGAATTACTTCTCCAAGGGCTTAGGGGACCATATGGGATGCCGGGGATCAAACCTGGGTTGGTCGCATGCAAGGTCAACGCCCTCTCCGCAATTCTGGGTACTGGCTTTGGAGTCTTTGGAAAACAGGTGATTCTGTGTAACTGACCTGTGGGAAAACTAAAGTGTGTGTGTGTGGGGGACAAAAACTAGGACATCTTGGAAAACAACTGATGCCATTTCTGGAGAGCTTGCAGCAAACCTGGAGTATCTGGGTCAGAAAGCAGGGGACAGAAAAAGGCGAGGCAGGCTCCCGACTAAAGGCACAAGAACCAACCTAAAAGGGACCTCAGGGACCAAACTAGGGTCCAATTTAGCAAGAGAAAGAATGAAGACAATATAGAGCTTCTGACACATCTAAAGAAACAAGCCACGAGTCGAGAGTGAAGCTCCCAGGAGAGGTTTCAGGGAGGGTGAGAAAAAAAAAGATGCTTTGCTGCTTCATGAGAAAATGCCAGCTGAGGCAACTAACAGAGGGAAGGACCGACAGAAAACCCAGACAGACGCAGAGTTTCCTTGGTAAGGAAATAACAAATGGCCAAAGCAACAGAATCCAAAAACAGGTCTACAGAACTCAGCTGACCACAGTGGGAAGTGGGGTGGGGGGGTGAGGACACTGGAAGGGGTCCCTGAGGCAATGAGGGAAGGAAGTGGACACTGGTGAAGGGTATGGAAAGGCAACGGTATGTGTGTGAAGCCTATTGCAAACTGAATTGTTAATCATAGGGACTAAAATATATATCCATAATAAAAAAAATAAACCTCTGTAATCAGAAAGGAAAGGAGAAAGAAAGAAAAAAAGAAAGAGAAAAAGGAAGGAAGGAAGAAGGGAGAGAGAGAAATACAGAGAGAAAGTGAGAAAGAGAGAGAAAAAGAGAGAGAAGAAAGATATGAAACAAGACAGAAATTACGAAGGACCTGAAAGATCATTGGCATGAAGGGTCCTTCAGTAGCAAACACGGAGACCAGAGCAAAAGATACATAAAACAGGGAGAAAGGCCCTGCTGTGCCCTTACCATCGGCCGGTTGATTTATCCAAACTTAAAAGTCCTCACTGCATTGGCCCCTGCTCCGATGGATACAGCCTCTGTAGCTGCCCTCTCTGCCCAGGCTCAGCCCTCCCTGGACCCTTCTCAGTAGAAAGTTCAGGAGTGGCCCTGTAACATCCTTCCTTAAATAAACTGGCAGATAAGGGCAATAGTGGTGGATAATAATAGGCCTTCCTAATGGCAAATTTTTCAATAAATAATAATAAACAGAGAAAATATTAAGTCACCAAAAGCAAATCCTTCCAGGAACCGTCTGTCGATTTGCAACTATCTGCCCCTGCTCAGCCTTCAATAAAGGTGATGGTTGTGAGCAGGGACATGACTCCAGTGACAGAGCCCAAGTGAGAGGTCCTGGGCTCAGTTCCCAGCACCACACTGTGTCCTCACACAACCCTGTGGCTTCTCAAGCACTGGAACCGAGGTGAAACTCTTCAGAGCCACATCCCCAGGAGTGGGTCTATTTTGTTTTGTTTTATTTTGTTTTGTTTTGGTTTTTTGCAGGAAGGCTCCACCAGCAATGCTCAGGGGTCACTCCTGACTCTGCCCTCAGGAATTAATTACTCCTGGAGGTGCTCAGAGACCACCTGGGATGCTAAGGATCAAACCCAGATCCCAAACCCATAGGTCAGCGCACAAAAGGCAAGTTCCTTACCAACTGTGCTCTCTGGCCCCAAATTGCAAAAACAGCAACAACAAACAAGGCATCTAGACCTTGTACAGTTGTTCTAGGAAGGAGAGAGACTCAAATGGCCATGAGGGTGTTCTCATATAGATGGACTCTGCATGTGGATGTGTTGCTGC
Organism: Cryptotis parvus; assembly: GCA_021461705.1. Lineage (NCBI taxonomy): Eukaryota > Metazoa > Chordata > Mammalia > Eulipotyphla > Soricidae > Cryptotis > Cryptotis parvus. Next base: position 217,915 of record JAJIBD010022191.1, read on the forward strand.
TTTGCTGGGACTGTATTGAGCGCAAGTGATAGAACCAGGCAGTGAAAAATGGCTCAGCAGCTGCAACACCTGCCTTGTGAACCTGGCAAGCAACCCAGCCGCACAACCCAGTGCAGGAGCACTGAAGCCGAGCAATAGAGGGAAGCAGAGAAGAGGACACTAATTTGCAGAAGTGACAAAAAACCAGTGAAGTGATAGTAAGGGGCCAGAGAGACAATAGAGTGGGTAGGCACTTACCTTGCACACAGCCAACCCTGGTTCAATCCTCAGTACCCTATAGAGTGCCCTGAGCCTGCCAGGAGTGATCCCTGAGCACAGAGTCAGGAGTAAGCCCTGAGCACTGTGAGGTGTAGCTCAAAAATACAAGTGATGGTCAACAAATGGGGTTAAGGAATGGTTGGATCCAGGATGGAAATAGTGCTCTGCTCTGAGCTTGTCACCTGTCTCAGCAGAGGGTCTGCTCTCGTCTCCTTCAAGCCCTGTACCCACCCACACCTCCCTTTTAGTTCTGTGCCCCTTTTCAATTCCCACCCACAGACCCCGATTCCCATCCTACTCTCAGGGTCCCCACAGACCCCATTCCCACCCCAATTCCCATCCTGTCATCTCAGGTCCCCACAGACCCCATTCCCACCCGTTCCCCTTCCTGTTTTCTCAGGTCCATCCTGTTCTCTCAGGTCCATCCTGTTCTCTCTGGTCCCCACAGACCCCATTCCTGCCCCAATCCTCATCCTGTTTTCTCAGGCTTACTTCTCTCCCCGTCATTCCTAGGTCAGTGCTTCCCTTGCTGTTTTCTTCCTCTGGTGTGTCTACTCTGGATGTTTGACTGCGTGTTCACTGCTGCCCTCCCCAGCCACTCACACGGTGGATGCTCAGAAAGTGACTTGGCATCGGGGTGCTGTGGTGAGAGCTGTGAACCAGAGGAGAGAGAATGAGGGGGAGACTCCCATCCCATCCTCTCCTGGGATACACCTCCCCAGTCTGGCCTTCCTCAGGAATCCCTGGCCCCCTGCCTTAGGCACAGAGTTCAGAATCTGGAGCTGCTAAATCCAATCTCCTCTTCTTCTTCCCTCCTAACCCCTCCCTCCTCTTCCCTCCCTCCCTGCAGCCCTCCAGCCAACTGCAGTTCCCACCATCACCCCAGTCATCTCCTACTCTGTCCACGGGGGGGGGGGGGGCAAACCACAGACATTTCATTCTTATGCTCCTGGAACCAGCAAGTACAAGACCAGGCTGTCAGCAGGATGTGGTTCTCCTGGAAACCCCTCTCAGGCTTGGGCAGGAAGAGGATCTAAGAGAAGCAGGGGCCTCTCTTCCTATAAGGACGCTGATCCCAGCATGAGGCCCCACACTCATGGCGTCATTGAATCCCGATTCCCAATCAAAGGTGGCTCGGAATAGCAGCTTGTTGCAAGCTCTGGCGCTGCGGGCACACATGCGCTCGCTTTATAATACTCAGCCACAGGCATCTCTTGAGCCCTCACATCCCAAGCTGGTGTGACGGCCAAAATGCTGAGATTGGCATCAGGCTGGGTTGGGGCGGGCACTCCTGGCTGTGGCCCTGATGGCCTTTTCAGGGGTGCAGGTCACCTGCTGCCTGTCCCCGGCTCCAGACCCAGGTCTGTGCACTGCCCTTTCGTGCCCAGCAGGCCGGCCAGCCCTCTGACAAGGCACTCCGAGACATATGCTTGGAGACTGCCCGGCTGCCTGGGTGGCCAAGTAGACCCAGGGCCACGTGAGTAGGTGCCAAGCTGGCAGATTGCCCCCAGCGCCGACTCTCAGGTTTCCGGAGCAGATGAGCCCTCCCAAGCACGAACTCCATTTCCACACAAATGTCTGCGGGTCGAGGCAAATACCCAACAGGGAGCCTCAAATGTGGCATCAAAGCCAAGCGGGCTTTGCCGAAGGGCCGCCTGGCTCACGGGGCTTCCCGCGCAGCGTGTTAGCCACCTGTCAGCTCGGCATGGCCAGATGGAGCCCTTTGGAGGAGCATCAAACAAGTTGGAGATGAATCCACATGAAGGGGGTGGGGGTCCATAGTCAGGCGAGGGCGCTGCTGGGGGCCGTGTGGGGCTGTGAAACACTTGAACTGTACACAGGACCGTTGGCACCATGGGTAGGGCTGCCGCGGGAAGCCCCCACCTCACGGGAGCCTCGACACCTGTCCTCAGAGGACGGGCAAGGTGGAGCTAGGACCCTGACTGGCTCTGCCTATAGCCTGTGCCAGAATCTCTTTGCTTTCAGCAGAAAACTGCACCCACAGTATTCTCAGGGAAGGCACGGAGAGCAGCTGCATGAGCAAACAGCGCGGGGCAGGCGCCGGGGAGAGAAACACGGAGGGTAAGTGGAAAGCACGGAGGGTAGCACTCTGGAAGCAATGAGCCCCTTTCTGTGGGACCCCCAAAGTCTGTGTGTGTCTGAGGTCTCCCTAATGCTCCTCTGAAGAGTCAGAACCTCTGCCCAAGTGATGCAGGGGATCCTAGGACCCTCCCAGCAGTGTGACTCAGCAGGGCAGGACCACCAGGTACTGAGCCCAGGACTAGAGTCTCTCTCGTGCCACATATGTAATCTGCCACGTGTGCCACGTCTTTAGTCCCACAAACTCGCGAAGGCCAAAAGGTCTTTCCCCCTTTATTTTCTGTGGGCTTTTTTTTTTTTTTATTTGCTGGTTTGGGGGCCATACCTGGCGGTGCTCAGGGCTTACTCCTGGCCCTGTGCTCAGGGATCACTTCTAATGGGATTTAGGAGACCATATGGGACTCCGGGGATCAAACCCGGTTGCCTGTGTGAACCCACTCTCCTGTTGCCTATGTGAACCCACTGTCCTGTCACCTGTCGCCCGTGTGTTCCCTTTTTTCCTGTCCCACATATGCAGTTTTACTGGAGTCTAGACAACAGGCTTCCGAGGGCGCTGGCATGTGTGGGGTTTTGATGTGCGCCTTCCCTCACCTCAGTGCTTTGTTCTTATTGTCAGAATCAGACTCTTTAACTCTTCTGGCACACAAAGGCTGTGTGTGGGGGGGGGATCACTGCCCCTCCCCCATGTCAGCCCATGCGGCCTTGGTTTCTGGCCAGTCACATGGGGACCCCGCACCTGCTCTCCCCACATCAGTCCCGTGAAGGAGCTGGGAAAATCCTCAAAGGTACTTTCAGACTATGGGGTCAGAAACTGTTTTCTTATTTGGGGAGGGGTGGGGAAAGCCTTCCACGAAGTGCCCAGAGGAGCTGGGGCCACTCCCAATGAAGCTCAGTCAACCAGCTGGCCGGTGCAGTGCTCAGGCTAGGACAGCAGTGCTGCAAGCCGGATGGTGCTTGGGGGGACAACGTGGTGCCAGGACTGAACCCAAGCCCTTGCTCAGGCACTCCTGACCCCTGAGCTACTCCCGTGTCCGGAGGATTGTTCTGTTCTTTCAAAGAGTGCGTAGGGCTAGGGGCTGGAGCAATACAGCAGGTAGGGTCTTGCCTTGCACATGCTCAACCCAGGTTCCATCCCTGGTACCAGAGCACTGCCAGGAGTGATCCCTAAGCATAGAGCCAGAAATAAGACCTGATCATAGCTAGGTGTGGCCTGATACCAAAGAGAGAGAAAGAGAGAGATAGAAGAGAGAGGGGGAGGGAAGGAGGGAGAGAGGGAGGGAGAGGGAGAGAAAGGGAGAGAAGAAGAGGAAGAGAAAGAGAGGGAGAAAGAGAGGGAGAAAGAGAGAGAGAGAGGGAGAGAGGAGTTTGTGGGCAAGGGATGTGACTCAAGAGAAAAAGCACAATCAGCAAATGCAAGGACTTGAGTTTGATCCCCCAATACCTCAAAGCCCCTCAAGCATCACCAAGAGTGGTGCTGGCACCCACGCATCAGCCCCAAACATAAGTTTGGCCCCTACAAAAAAGAGTTTTGGGGGCTGGAGAGATAATACAATGGGTAAAGCATTTGCCTTGCACACAGTCAACCTGGGTTTGATCCCTGACACCCCAGAGGATCCTCCAAACCCCACCAGGTGTGATTCCTGAGCACAGAGCCAGAGGTAAGCCCTGAGCACAGCCAGGTGTAGCTCCAAAACACAAACAACGAAAGCATTTATGCCCACCCTGTCTCTCCTGGGCCCATCTGAGCTCTGTCAGCATGCGTGTCTGAAACACGACCCTTGCTTTCTAATTTGCTGGGTTGGTAAATAGCGTCTAAGCACCTGCCATATGCCAGGCATGCTGTGAGCACTGGGGACGCTGCAGTGAATGAGGGAGAGACGGGCCTTGGCCACCAGGAACCACGGGTCAGAGGGTACAGACCTAACAATCAGTCCTACAAGCCAATAAATGGGGGTCAGTGCCAGCAGGGCCTCCACTGTGAGGGAACAAAAGGTTTTCAGAGGATGACAAATAACAAAAGCAGGCAGGGGCAGAGGGGTAGAGGAGCACAGGTGCCCTCAGCACATCACTCAGCCGACAGCTGGCTGGCGGGGGCGGGTGCAGTCGTGGGTGAGCAGCTGAGAACTGGCTCCGCTGGCGTGGCCGTGAACTGCCCAGGTTTGCAGGCAGCTGCAGGGAACCATGAGGACCCAGCAGGGCTCTCCTCCTCAACGGCACCAGTAACTGAGGCCTCGAGCTGCCAGGGGCTCAGTGCCTGTGAGAGGTCCTGGGTTCAAGACCAGCACAGGGTCCCCACCAGGTGTTGCCACTATAAAAAAATTTTTAATTAAATATTAAAAAAACCCAGGCTTGGGCCAGAGAGATATACAGCGGTTAGGGCGTTTGCCTTGTATGCGGTTGACCCAGGTTCTATCCCTACTATCCCATATGGACCCCTAAACACCACCAGAAGTAAATTCCTGAAAGCAGACCAGGAGTAATCCCTAAACATCACCGGGTATGACCCAAAAAAGGAAAAGGGGGGGGCTTGCCCTGCTCTGTTCAGCCAAGCTCCTCCTTATTGCTCAGTTTTCCCTTTGAGAAAGACAGAGGGGAGAGAACCAAGGAGTTCCCCACCCATCCCTCATTCACTGCAGCGTCCCCACCCATCCCCAAGTTCCCCACCCATCCCCAACTCAGAGAAACTACTGCCAGCTTCTGATTAGAAGAGCGCGGGCTGGAGTGACAGCACAGCAAGGAGGCGTTCGCATTGCATGCAGCCGACCCAGGTCCCATCCCTGACACATCAGCTGCTCCCCCAAGCTCGCCAGCGGTAATCCTGAGCACAGGACAAGGAGTAAGGCCTGCGCATTGCCGGGTGTGGTCTAAGACCCTAAAACAATAGCGGAGAATGGTGGGGGCAGGGAGACAGCACAGAGGCTGCGGTGCACCCTGAGTGCACGAGATCCACGTTCTGATCCTTCTCAGCACCACCCCTCAATATGGGCCTGAGCAGCACCGCCCTGCAGGGCCCCAGCACTGACAGGCAGCCCAGGTGGCTGGGCTGGCCCTGACCACTCCCCCACGGACCCTGCTTAGGAACACCCCCAAGAAAAAAGGGGGAAGGGTGTGGCTAGGAAGTGATGTTATGGAATCCCTCTGGGTTGATTGACTTAAAATTCTAGTGAAAAACATTTTGGGGTTTAGGGTTACACTGGCATGCTTGGGGGCTTCTCCCGTGGTGTCGGAGGATCAAACCCAGGCTCCCTAGTCAAAACTCCAGCCTGCTCCTGGCCCTAGTGAGAAACTCCAGACGATGGACAGGGACTTCCTCATTGCTCCCACCTTCACACAGCCCATGATCCCATAACACAGGAAGACCCCGCTCGAGCCCTGCACCCCACAAGCATCATGTGTTAACCCTAGCAATTGACGGGATGTGGGGCTGGCCCCTCAGGGAGCACGGTCCAGAGCCACGCTTTTTAGAAGTTTTCTACCATAGGGAGTATTCGCTTGGGCTCGCTCCCCTCCTCTCCTGAGCACACGGCCCAGCCTCCAGAAATGGAGGTGATAGCAGGATTTGAACACAGGTCAGCTGCATGCAAGGCAAGAGCTCTACCCACTGCACTATCTCTCCGGCCCCCATGATCTTTCTGGAAGGGCCGAACCTTCCGACCTCTTCAGCTTCTGGGCGGCTCTGCAGTCTCAGAGCCTCCGTGCTGAGGACTGTCTGCATTCAGTCCTGCTGTCTGTTGTCGCATGGCTCTCAGTGACCCCACACTGCTCTCTCACCAGCATGACTCCAGCCCTGCACTGGATTTAGGGCCCACCCTAAATACTCGCCACATCTGCAAAGACCCATTTTCAAACATCATTACATTCTGAAGTGCCCGGTTAGGATTGTCACATTTTCTTTCTGGGAACACAAATCAGCCCCACAATAACTCCCCAGCTCCAGTCTTGTGATTTCACTTGGTTTTTTCTTCATCAGCACTCCAGAAGGGGCAGAAGAAACATTCTAGAAGGGTTTTCCCAGACCCTGTGGGCTCCTGGGATTGAGCGGAGACCTTGTGAGCGCTGCTTGTTCTAGTATCTGCCTCCGGAGAGCAGCTGTGGAGGCTGGGTGTGGGGAATCACCCTTTCTTCTGGGGGGGACTCAGCCTGGGTCCTGGGTTCACAGAGAGCCACCGGTGACAGGGTCTCTGTGCATCTCCAGCCTCTGGGAGACCAGAATGTACACTGCGCTTCTGTGCTATGTTCGGGAGCACAGTGTGGGTCCCCCAGTGGGGAGCTGCTTCTGCTCCACTGCCAGTTCCAAGTTTCCTTCTTGAGCTTTAGCTGTGGCAGGTGGAGGTGGATAGCGGCTCGGAGCTGCAGGGATGCAGAGGAGTGCGAGGCGCAACAGTCCTGAGATGGGTGTGTGTGGGGGGTGAGTGTATGAGTGTGTGTATGTGGGGGGGTGTATGTGTGGGTGTGAGTATGTGTGTGGGGTGAGTGTGTGAGTATGTGTGTGTGTTTGTGTGTGTGGGTGTGTGTGTGTGTGTGTGTGTGTGTGTGTGTGTGTTCAGCCAGCAGGGGACACAGGCGCTGGACCCAGCCGCAGCCCCTCTGCAGGAGGTGGGCTTTGCTTCGTCTTTAGGATCCAGCATGGAGCCTGGGGTCTGGATGGCATCTACCTTCTGCAGGGCCAGGGAGACATCAGACAGATGGTTCCTGTGGGAAAAGTGGGGCAGGGGCTTCGCTTTAAGGGTCACAGGCACTGACCATGCTCAGGAACAGGATGGAGACTCCAAAAGGGACCTGGTTTGTCCCCAGCTCTGCACCGCTGGGTCTGGTGGTCCTCTAGTGCCCACCCAATAAACTACTATATGGGGCACTCAGGTCAAGATGGTTCATTGACATGTGAGGCAGGAAGCGACTCAGAAAGCCCTGGATGGGCCCGGAGGAGAGTCCCAATGGGGAGTCGCTAAATCAAGGCAGTAATAAAACTCTCCCCAGGCAGGACCCCGTCCTCCAAGCTCCACCCCTACTCTCATCTGCATATAAGGCAACAGGACTCGGGTGGCTTGTCTGTGACTCAAGAACGGGCCCTCACCCAGATAACAAGCCACAGGTGACTCGCCTGTACCATGGTCAGGACACACCTGCAGGGAAGGTGGCACTGGGGGCCACCAAGAACAGTCAGTCTTGCTGCGCAAGCTGGGAGAGGCCAGACAGGGGTGAGGCACGGGGCAAGGAGAGCAGGGAGACAGGTGGACAGTCCTGGGGAGCACTGGGAGGACTTTGGAGAGGCAGGGAGCCTGGTCTAGGGACAGCTGTGGAGTCACAGGTGCAGGCCACACCTCTGCACCTTGCCCAGGGATCCCCCAGGCTCCCGGGAGACTGGCTCCGGGGCAGTGGGCAGGGTGGCGGGGGACACACAGGAGACCCCAGCCTCAGGGCCTGCATCGGCCACAGTGTTCGCCCTCCTCCATGGATACCGAGGCCTGAGCTCTCCCGCGAAGAAGCCAGGAACTAAGGCCCATTCTCACAGGAATGAGCCCCTATCATCTGCTGGGGTGACCACCCCTGGCCTGGCTGTCTCCACGAGTCACTGCACACATACACACACATACAAATATACACTCACACACACTCACACAACGTACACCACATACTCTGATATACACACCATATATACACACTCACACACCACACACTCACACACATACACACATTCACACATACACACTCTCATACACACCACATACACACATATACACTCACACACACTCACACAACATACATCACATACTCTGATATACACACCATATATACACACTCACACACCACACACACTCACACACATACACACATTCACACATACACACACTCATACACACCACACACATTCACACACACTACATACACACTCTCATACACACCACATACACACATACACTCACACACATACACACACATACACATTCACATGCATATACACACACATAGGCAAGTTACCCGTGTCATATTTGACATGCCAAATCACTTGATCACTTGACATCCCGTTATTCATCGATTTGCTCAAGCGGGTACCAGTAACATTTCCATTTGACCCTATCTCATGCCAGTGTAGCCCAATGGTATCTGCTTGCTTCAGGAATACAAAGAGCCTCAAATCGTTCGTTCAGGGTCTTGACGAAGAAGTCTGACCATCTTGTAGGTGGCCAGCCAAGTGATCGTTTGACATCCTGTGGGATCCAATCGGTAACGGCTCTAGTCCAGCAGTCGTCTCCAAATCTCATTACGTGTTCAGCCCATCTAATTTTCGATAGCCACGTCCACCTGCCCACATACCAAATTCCGCACAATGGATATGTTCGTTCCCAATGTTCTCCCTTCTGAAATCCGACATGCCAAATACCAGTAGCAATTATAGACCTCATTCCCACGACCTGATGGAATGGTTTGAGGCTCTTTATGTTCCTGGAGCGGGATGATGCCCTTGGGCTATATCGTGTGTGACAGGACGTATTGAGATGTTACTGGTGCCCACTCGAGCTAATTGATGATATACAGGAAGACAGTGATACAGTGATCCACACAAAAACACATACACTCGTGTACTCACATACACACACTCACACACATATACACACATACACGCACTCTCTGACTCTGTCTCTGAGCTCCTGAGTGCGGCTGCCTGGCCCTTTACCCACAGGAGACAGAGGCTCCTCCCAACTCCTTTGGGGTGCACTGCCCCCTATTACGCAGTATGTTGCAGGACACCCTAAAAGCCTAGGCCTCTGCATCTGCCCTCGATTGCCTCCTGCAGGTCACTTCATAGATAGGGGGATAGTCTGAATGTGGCAGTCTTATCTGAACATGTATTCTGTACTGGCTGGTATAAATATTCTCTCCTGCTACCACAATCATCGTGGGACTAGCTAGATCTTACCAGCATATTTGCCTGGCCACATTGGATCTCTAAGTAATTAGACCAGAGAGAAATGCTGTTTGCCTCCAAGCAAGCAAGCATGGCTCCCTGATAACTCAAAGGCAACTAAAATACAAAACTAAAATACAAAACCGTGAAGTAGACGAGACTCTTGTGAAGGCTTGGAGAAATATTTAACTGGCATTAGTATTAGTCTTCGGTACAGAGACATGCCATCTCAGAAACCCCCTTCTCTACCCTATAAAGGCAATTCCAGGCAGATCTTGGCTCAAGATATTAGGTGAAGTGCTGGGAGAAATTACCTGAGGGCATTTGATCCTTCCTGCCAGGGAAGTTACATTTAGCTTATAGCTTTCCCAGCTCTGTTAGGGAGGCTTTTAATTAGCTCTGGGTCCTTGTAAACAACCAGATGGTCTCCTGAAGTTGCTACATTCTATAGAGCTATTTTCCTGTTTTCATCTCTAGATAGCCCAGCCCAGAATGGCCTGGGCTGGGGAGTTTGGGGATTCCTAGCTATAAAATAAGCTGTAAGAAGAAAGAATCTCTTTTTACCCCCCCTTTTGCCATTTCGGCTTCCCTTGGTGTTTTGCTTCTCCGTCCTCTCCATTCTCTGTTGGGCCTCAACACGTGGTGGCAGCCATCTTGGCCTACACCTGGCTGGGGCCTTGCTGGGAACCCAGAGTCCGGAGGTTTTCCCTGCTCTTGGATTGTCGGGGCGCCGCGGGGGTCCCCCGACAGTGCCGGGAAGCGAAGTTCCCTTCTACCTCCGAAGCCGGCGAGGAATGGATGAGCACTCAGGGATCCGATGAGGTTTTAAAAGACTTTACTTATCACAGGTTCAGGCATACAAATCAGCAAAAGGAAAAACCCGATGCTTAGGATTCCAGGCTAGAACCCCAGCCACGTGTAGGCCAAGATGGCAACCACCACGTGTGAAACTTCCAAGGGGAATAATCGCTCACAAGGCGAAATCCCACTGGGAAGAAGAAGCCTGGGAGAGCGGGGAACCGGCTAGTTTATACCCCCAGCAACTCAGACCTTCCTCCCATTGTTATGGAAAGCAGGGAGGGTCCAATGCCTTTAGGTAGTCCCTCCCTGCATCTCACCTAGGGCCTTTACTGTGCTAATGTTTTGAGCCGGAATGCCTTTGAAATGTAGAGAAGGGGGTTTCTGAGATGGCATGTCACTGTACCAAAGATCAACACCAATGCCAGTTAAATATTTCTCCAAGCCTTCACAAGTCTCCTCTACTTCATTGTAGTTTTATATTTTATCAGGGAGCCATGCTTGTTTGTTTGGAAGCAAACAGCATTTCTCTCTGGTCTAATTACTTAGGTGTCCTTACGTGGCCAGGCTAATATGCTGGTAAGATCTAGCTAGTCCCACGATGATTGTGATAGCATGGGAGAATATTTATACCAGCTAGTACAGCATACATGGTCAGATAAACTGCCACATTTAGACTACCCCCTTATCTACGGGTGATCTGCGGGAGGCAATCCAGAGCAGATGCAGCGGCCCTTAGGAGTCCTGCAACAACTCCCCCTGATTAGTTTACTAATAAAAATTGAAAAGGTAAGAAATATTTAGTAATGTACAGAAAATTAAGATAAGAAAAAACAATTCCAATTGCAAAATGATAATACATGTTACTTTAGGATCCTAACTTGTTTTTGGACCCAAAGCAAAGTTCAAGATAAAGTGTTTTTAGCTGTCTGATTATAACGGACTATAGTTTGCATTGTCCATAATTTGTGAGAGTCAATTTGCTATATTTTATGTAAAGTCGGGTGTCTGGAACAAAGTCTGTGGGGCTACTTCTGGAACAGCAATAGCGGTGATCATATGAGTATGAGTCTTTGGAGAGCAGCGATCAGGAACTCGTTGAATTGTCAGGAACACTGGATTGGGTCTCAGGAACACTGGAACAAGTATCTCGAATTCTGGAACAGGAGTCTTGAGTGCTGGAACAGGTGTCGGGAACATCGGTGTGGTATCTTGAACTCTGGAACAGGAGTCTTGAGCGCTGGAGCAGGTGTCTGGAACATCGGTGTGGGCGTCTTGCAGGGCTTCTTCAGCAAGGGAACATTGGCACCGGTAACTGTACCTGTAGCTTAGGCGAGACAAAAACACTTTTCGAGGTTAATCACAAGTAGAGATTTTAAGGCTTTGTAGGGATCCAAGTCTGGGATGGAGAGAAGAATATAAAGAAGCTCCAACATGGGTGGAGCAGGGGAAATAAGTATGAGAATTGATGATTTTTAAAATTGATAAATCTAGTGGATCAGCAGTGGAGTTGATGAATGTAATAGAGGTTTGTAGTGGTCAGAAATTGAGAAGGTAGTAGTTGAGACATAACATAGACACAACATTAATCACAAACATAATGGTGGCCACCACATGCACACACACGCACACATACATTTGATCGATCAATATCTTACAGCTGTATATGTGACCCATTTAGGGTGATAAATGGTAACGAGTCAAGCGCTTCATAAATATAAAGCCGGCAAATGATGGTGAGAAAGTGTCTTTTCCTGTGAATAGAGCATTGGGAAAAATTAGTTTTGCAAATTATTAAATTTTTAGCGAGCACTGTTTTAGGAGTCTCGGAGTATTGAGCACTGTAGCGCAGGTTTACTGGATTCGAATATCTCATCCTGTGAACAGAATCATTAGAAAAACAATTTTTTATTGATTTAGCAAACATTTTTGTAATGAGCACTGTGATCAGAGTCCACCCATTTTCCACCCTTTTTTTTTTTTTTTTTTTTTTTTAAGAAAGAAAATATTTAGGCTGTAAGGCAAGATATTAGACATGAACCATGATCACAGACTGCAAAACAAGATCATTATTAAAAGGAACCAATCCAGGAAGTTTAAACAGCAACTTGCAATTTAAAATTTAAGACTTTATATTGAAAGAATTAATTGTTTTCTGATTCTTGGAGAATTCTAGTCTTAACAAGTCGCAGAGGGACCCAGAGTTTCTTGGCAGGGTTATCGTCTGTAGAAATGAAAGCATAGCCTCTTCCCGAATGAGGAGGTGACCTGCAATCCATTTATCATCAATTTTCACCCAGATAGGTGAATTGACTGTTTTTTGAGTTTGCATATCTTCTTGAAAGTGACGTTCAGCCGCGGTATAGGGATCTCCTTGAGGTATATTTAAGAAGTTTAAGGTAAATAATGTTAAAGATAAAGAATCCATTGGAGGCATGCTTGTTTTTCGTTGCTTTAATAGCTGAGTTTTAAGTGTTCTGTGGGCACGTTCAACTATTCCTTGTCCTTGTGGATTATATGGAATTCCTGTAATATGTTTGATCTGCCATTCCTCGCAAAAGGATTTGAAGGTTTTGCTGGTGTAAGCAGGACCATTATCTGTTTTTATGGTATGGGGAATACCCATGACGGAGAAGCACTGGAGTAAAAATGAACAAACAGATTTAGCTCTTTCAGACGTCATAGGAACAGCCCATATGAACCGGGAATATGTATCGATGACCACATGAAGGAAAGGTTTGTTGGGAAATAAGTTAGTATGAGTTATATCCATCTGCCACAATTGGTTTGTCTGTAAACCTCGAGGATTTGCTCCTGCTACATGAGATGTACAATGTAAAGGAGCACAGACAGGACAGTTGCGGACAATTTGTCTAGCTTGTCTCCATGGGATGCCATGGTGTACATGAAGGCGGCGGGCATTTGTATGTAGAGTCTGGTGCTCTTCCTCAGCTGATTTAAATACTGGTGCTGCCAAGAGATCTGCTGCTTCGTTTCCTCGAACCATTGGCCCGGGAGTCGGCTGTGAGAACGGATGTGGGAGATGTATATAGGGAATGTTCTATTTCGGAGGAGATCTTGTAGTTTATGGAGCAGCTCCTGAATTATAGGATTATGGGCATTTAAAGAAGCAGTGACAATTCCAGGAAATAAACCAACTACATATGCAAAATCACTCACCACATTACATGGGCCAGTATATGGGCTAGTAAATGTATCAGGGTGGCGAGTTCCACTTGTTGGGCAGATTTATAATTTGTATGCACAGTAGTGGTCAACGAAGGACCTGTAATTCCACCCCTTCCTGATGAGGAGCCATCAATATAATACACTGGAGCATCAGGAATGGGAGAGGAGCGGACAATGGTGGAAATTATAAAAGGTGTCCTTTTCAGAAATTCCCAGGTTTTTCCAGCTGGGTAATGATAAGATATTTCTCCTGAAAAATCTGCTAAAGCTCTCTGAAGGATTTCACTGAGTGGTAAAACAGCTTCAATTTCTTTTTTAGGGTCAGGTAGTACAATTACATGGGGATCATGTCCAAGTAATACTTGGGTTCTTGATCTTCCCTTAATTATAAGATTAGCTATCATCTCAAGGTAAGGTGTAGCAGTACGATTCTGCTTGTTATGTAAGTAAACCCATTCTAACGGTCCAGATAATTGGGCTATAGCAGCAGTTGGAGACTCGGGAGTGTTGAAGACCAAGAACCATACCTTTTCTCCGGGATTAAATCTGGAGAGGTAAGATTTTTGAAGCCGATTCATGAAAAAATCTAATTCCTCTTGAGCTTTAGGAGTTAGCTGCCTTGGGCTATTTAAAGCAGGATCACCTTCAAGGGTGTGGAACAGGTTACTGAGCTCACAGTTAGGAATACCAAGGGAGGGGCGCACCCAGTTGATATCCCCCAGCAGTTTTTGAAAATCATTCAAGGTTTTGAGCCTTTTCTGACTAATGGAGATCTTTTGAGGACGCACTGTAGTGCGGTCAAGAGCATAGCCCAAATATTCATATGGAGGCTGCATCTGGATTTTCTCCGGAGCTACTTGTAAGCCAGCCTCTGGTAAAACTGTCATTACATCATTATATAAATTCTGGAGATCTCTGGAATTATCACAAGCTAGCAGGATATCATCCATGTAGTGGATGATGTATGCACCAGGAAATTTAGCACGAATGGGTCGCAAAACCTCATCAACAAAGTGTTGACATCGTAGGTGAATTAGTCATTCCTTGGGGCAATACTGTCCACTGAAACCTACGTAAAGGACCTTTATGATTAATGGAAGGGACTGAAAATGCAAACCTTTTCCGATCATCTGGGTGGATAGGTATGCTGTAAAAGCAGTCTTTTAAATCTATGATAATTAGCGGCCAATCCCTTAGGAATAGCTGCTGGAGAGGGAGCCCAGGTTGTAGGGCTCCCCATGGGGACCATAGTAGAATTTACATTCCTTAAGTCAATCAGCAAACGCCATTTGCCTGATTTTTTCTGTATTACAAAAACAGGAGAATTCCATTCTGAAAACGTTTCCTCAATATGTCCTAATTTCAGCTGTTCTTCCACTAGATTTGTTAGCGCCTCTAACTTTTTTTGGTATTGAGGGGCCACTGTGGTGTCCATATAGGTTTGTCAGATTTCCACTGAATACGGATAGGTAGTGGGCGCTTAACCACAGCGGCCCCAATTAAAAAAGGGGTTACTCCGGTGTTAGGCTTATTATGGAGAGCTGGAATTGGTGCTCGACGGGGAATTGGACGAGGTATGTGGATTACTGCCCCCCCACTGCTCCAGCATGTCTCGACCCCATAAAGTTAAAGGCATAGGGGCTATATAAGGCTGGACCATGGCTACATTCCCTTCAGGGCCAATACACGGCAGCCACCTGGCACTCTGTCGGAGAAGAGAGGAGGAGATATTGCCTACCCCGCTCAGGCTATGGGACACTTTCTTTAGGGCCCAGTTAGAGGGCCAATACTTGGTGGAGATTATGGATATGTCTGCCCCTGTATCCAACATGCCTTTGAATTTCCTTTTATAAATTTCGATGGGTATAACCGGCCGCTTGGCCTGAGAAATTCTGGCAGTGTACCCAACTAGATAGTTAGCAGGTGGCTGGTGGGCTTGGTTCTGTGTGGCTGCATAACCAACAATGAAGTTGGCAGAATGGTTGGTACTGTTTAAGCCACCAGCTGTAGGGGGTGTTCGGACTGACTACGGATCCTCAAAAAATAATAATAGTTTAGCAAAGTGGTTCCCCTTTTTTAAAAGTCCATTTAGTTGGCACAGATATTGACAGTATTATCTCTCCATGAGATTCAGGATCCAGAAGTCCGAAATGCACCATAATTCCCTTAAATTTCAGCCAATCGCTCCCCTGAATTAAACCCATACTACCTGGGGAGCAGGTCCTTTTATCCCTGTTTTTAGCATGGGGGTCTTGACTTGGGTATATTGTGACAGTCTTGGGGCAGAGAATGTCGAGACTGCCACTGCCTGATGGGGTAGGCCAGAGAGCATTTATTGACTGTAATTCTGTGGATTCTGATTCGGAGGATATTGGGCAGGTGGAATGAAGGAGAGTGCCCCTGGATTCAGCTGGGCCTGGGGCTGGCCCCCACCCAGTTTCCCGCATTAGGGGAGGCATAGATGTTATTTGAGCCTGCGGAGCTTGTGGAACCTGGGAGGGGGCCCATGCTATTTCCTATAAAGGGATTATTAGAATGTTGCCCTGTATTGATAATTGTAGAAGATGGGCAATCTCTACGGGTGTGTCCCTTCTTTCCGCAGATAAAGCAGGTTATCTGTCCAGATGAAGCCTGAGGCTGACTTCGCCTCCAAGACCGACAGTCTCTGGCCCAATGTTTTCCTTTTCTGCACCTTGGGCATGGTCCAGGTGGGGCCCTTCGAGGGGTGGAGCTGCGATTATTAGAATAGTTTCTCCGATTATTGTTTATCCTTTGAAATTTATTGCTTCCTCCCCTAGAGCTGTCTGACTTGTTTCTCTCCCTAGAGCTGTCTGACTTGTTTCTCTCCCCTAGAGCTGTCTGACATTTCATCCCTCTCCTGATCCTCCTGCTGTATGGGATAAGCCTCTATATCATCCTGTGTTTTATGGGGAGGTTAAACCGACATTTCTACAGGCCTTTAGATACCCCATGAGGTCAGCCTTTTCCCTAATACCTATAGTAATGCTCGACATTTTTGATTAGCATTCTCATATGCTAAGTTTAGTTTTAGGATTTCTTGAGTGGTTGGGTCTTGAACCTGTCTTTGGATTGTTTCACATAATCTCCCAACAAAATCAAAGTATGGTTCATCACGACCCTGGTAAATTTTTGTATAGCTACCTAGAAATTCTGGGTCGGAACCTACTCTTTCCCACGCCTTTAATGCTTTTGTCTCCCGAGCGATTTTAAAATAGGTTCAGGTAATGTCGCTTGTTTTGCTTTTGTTTTTCCATTCACCTTCACCTTTTAGCATGGCAAAAGTTATAGTATGGCCTGATTCCTTTTCTCTTAAAGTGTCAATATTCTGGTTAACTCCATCTGCATACCACATATGCCATTGCATGTACTGTGATTTGTTTAGACAAGTATCGGCTACCGTTTCAAAGTCTCCCCAATACCCACTGACTACTTTAGCCTCCAATCAGCTAAATATTTTTAAAGTATAAGGACTTGATATTCCAAACCTGTCGCAAGCCTTCCTAAACGGGGTTATTGCCTCAATTTTTAAGTCTTCATGAATCGGTTTTACTTTATCTTTAGATTGGTCATGAGAAAGATTGCTGGGCTTTGCTCTTTGACTCGAGCTAATCTGTTTCTCCCTTCTTCCTCATCAGAGCTTGTAGTATCTGGCAGAGGAACATCTACCCCATTGAGGGTATTAACTCTGGGGAGATTTTCAGCTTGGGAATTTGCCTCCTCTGGGTTTTCCTGTTCCTCCTCTAAGTTATCAGCCACATTAGAATTCTTTTTTAAATTTTTTTGCTGGGGAATGTATACACCTTTTCAAGTCTACAGTTTTGGGCGTGTTTGTGAACGGCTTTTAGTTGGTTCACGCCTCAGTATTGGGTATGCGCTAGGTCCTGATTGATAAGTTATGAAATCAGAAATCTCCCTACGTAACACATCCATTTCTTGGTTTAAGTTTTCAAGTTTCCTATATGTTTCTTCCTTTTGTTCTTTCAATCTTATGTGTAACTTCCAAACCTCCTCTTTCTGTCCATCTATTCTATCTCTCTGTCTGTCAATTTCTTCCTCTAAGATAATGCTGATTTTATCGATATCCTTCTTCTAACCTTGAAACTTTACTTCAAATTTTAAATCCTGTTTAATAATTTTACTTTCCTGTTCTTCTAATTTTTCCTTGAATTTTAAATCTGTTCTTCTAATTTTTTCTTTTGAATTTCAAATCTGTTCTTCTAATTTTTCCTTGAATTTTAAATCCTGTTCTTCTAATTTTTCCTCAAATTTTAAAATCTAGTTAAT